>JAUMHL010000011.1:13097760-13123403 GCA_032362345.1 Sandelia bainsii
GGTGAAGGTGGAGCTGATTTTAACGCCTTATATAGTGACAGGAAGTTAATCCATATATGATACATCAGCCTTTTACTCATATATAATGATTTATATAAGAATCTATTCCTGCAAAAAGTAACTACTAACTGATGATGTTAAAATAAATGTAGTGGAGTAAAAGTACAATATTTTCCTCTGGTTTGTAATGGAGTAAAAGTAACATAAAATGGAACTACTACAGTAAAGTACAAGTAGCTCTAAACTGTACTAAAGTACAGTACTTGAGTAAATGTACTTAAGTTACTTACCACCACTGTTTAACACTAATCTGCACTGACAAGCTGTGTGCTGTCTCTTCTGTCCCGCTTCAGTCCATCCAGCCTTAGGGCAGGGCAGGGGTATTAACACAAACCTAATGTAAATGTGCACTTCCACACACTTTCTCAAACAAAGAATAACAAAACTGTGAACAAACTTTTCACAAAAACTAAATAAATAGCACAGGATTCCTGTTTCGAGTACAAATGTTACAACTGCTGAAGAACAGTCATATCATGTATCAGAGCTGCCGTACATTTCGCCGTGTTCGTCTCTGTTTCTTCTCTCTATCTGTTTGTCACCTCTGGTTTTATGTTGGCCACCTTACAGATGTTTTTCCACTTTTCTTCGTTTCAGACGAAAAGGGTCTTCTTTCCTTACAAAGATGGGGACTTCACATATATTAAATATCAGTGTTTTTGCACACACATGAATAAAAGTTTCTTATATAATCATGTACAATTAGAAACACTGGCTATGGTCATAGTTTTGGTTCGTCAACAACAACACTGTCAACACTAGTCGTCATGGTCGTAGCCAATCAGATCCTTCATTCTCATTGGTCCTTCTTGTTTATTGATATCCCTTGGTGTTACATAATTTCCTGCTTGGCTTGAGTTGTTCACCTTTAATGAAACCTTTGAGTGTAAACAGTGTACCTCATGATGTGAGTTGGGTTTCCAGAGCTTTTTGCCGCCTCTCATGAAATATTTCTTTCGCTCGTCCATCCCACTTTTGAGATGCTTTCCAAGCACTAATCCATCATGTTAATTGTCACAAAAAGTCACACCCTGTCTGGCTAACACCTATCCTCATCCTTATCTCATCATACTGTATTTACAGTAAATGTCTTTTTTTCTTTTTTCTGATTCTACAATTGCACGGTAACAACATCAACACGTGACGCCATCGAAAAGTTTGGGGAAAAAAATGGGGGCGAGGTTAATTTTCCTTTATGGGATAAATGAGGCTGTTAATTGGCATTAAAAAGGAAAAGGGGGTGTGGGATTGGCTCAATAAAAGAGAGCTGGGTGGTGGTGACTACAGCTTTTCATCATCACAACTTCAAGACGATTCCTACAGGGGAGAAAAGAGTAAGGCAAGAGGGAGGGATAGAGGATTGTGGAGAGTCTGTAGGGAGCAGCGGGACTGTACAGTGTATACATGTATGTGTGTGTGTTGCAGGGTGGAAAAGACTATTTTGCACAGTGTATTCAAGAAGAGAAGGAATAAAGGAAATAAAGAGGTTGTCAGTTTTCATCTCGCCTGCAAGTTGGTGAGTGGTCCTCTGTTGCAGAATCACCTGAGGGCCCCAAAGTCTGTGTGTTTGTGTGTGTGTACAGTTAGAGGAGGAGGGCTTAAATGTCATAAGTCACTCATATAATTAGATAGTGTTCAATAGGTATGATGGGAGGATCCACTGTTCCCAAGACAACAAGATACAGGTACAACAAAAGAAGCAAGAGAGAGTGAGGAGGAGATGTAGAATATTTTTGCCCATTTGTTTTTGTCCTTCTCTAATGTGTCCATCAACAACATGCAGACTCTTTTTTCTCTAGTTCTGTTGCATCTCCGCTTTCTATCTCTCACCCTCCTCACCATCACTGTTCCCTTTAGAGAAAGTGTTAAAGAATTCTTCATTTGGAGGCTTTACTGAATGCATCCACATTTCTTCACCGCTGGAGAGTTGGTTGAGCTGCTAATGCTAAGAAAAATAATTAGTTTTAGTGTTTCATGGTTTACACTCTTCTTAAGGAAAAAAAAATGTAACAAATAATTATGTGTTTTGCACTTTCAAAGAAATTTGAACATCTGCTGATTCCATGAAAAATATCAGCCCATATCCATCCACCTCTAGTCCCCGTGTCTCCTCGTCCCAGTACCTCTTTGAAGGCTCCCACATCCCTCTACTTTTCTCACTCTCTGAATATTGACAGTGGGTCTCTCTCCCTCCCCTGTCTGACCGTTTAAAACCCTGGTATATGGCAGTAGGCCTCTAGAGAAGCCAGCAGGATGTAAATCAGCCACAGTGAGACGAACAGCAGCGACGTTATCAACTTGCAAGTCCGCGGCCCGCCCAGCTCGCCCCCGGCCACTGTCGCCCGCCGCCGGTACAGCAGTATGGCCACACACACCACGGCCAGGATGGTAAAGAGGGTGACGGAGAAGGCCAGGCTCCCTGGGTCCACCTTGAACGGCTCACCTTTGGAGCGCCACGCGATGGCAGCGATGGTCCACGCCACGCCAATACCCAGGAAGACGTTAACGGCGTTGGAGCCTGTGACGTTTCCAATGGAGGCGTCGGCGTACTGGTCCTGGATGGCTGCGACCTTGCTGGCGAATGTGTCTGAACGGGAAAGACAAAATAATTTTGAATAATCTTATGGCTTCATTTTCATCAGCTGAAAACTTATGTTCACTTGATTTACCTTATTTTTATATGCTATATTCTGCAAATGAAACATACAAATCTGACTTGGATTACTTTCACAAAGACTCATAGTTCTTCCTGTAATCTCTAGAACATATGTAACAAAAGCTGTAAAATACTGTAGGAGTACACGAGTAGAGCTGTTTGGTGCTTAACATTTTGAGGAGAAATGTAGAGACTCTACAACTGGTTTGGCTGGGAAACAGCTGCCAGGTGCTGTGTGCCTGTTTTGGCTTATTTCTATTTTTAGATGGTTTGGTGAGATGAGTCAATTCTCTTTTGAATGTCAGTGAGATTAGCTGAAATCCTTGTCCCAACATGAAAAATATCCCGCAAACTTTCTTTTCTAGGGTGGGGTGAGGGGGATGAATTTTAATCCTGTTGGTGACAGACCGCACAAAAAGGACTGAAAGGTTTGTGTGTATGATTGTGGGTCATAAAACTGCATGTTACTGACTCCACACACATCTAGAACACACGCTGCACTAATGCAAAGATGTATTGCGTCATACAGTATACTTTATATTTACCAAATGTATTAATACAACATATTCATAAATCACACATTCTTGTTACATTACTTCCTGAAAAGTGTCAAAGCATCCATTTAATGTAACAATTGAATGTGTAAAAAGCCAGAGCCTAATGTTACACTTTGGAGGAATTTACTGACCATGAGTACTAGCTAGTTTAGAACACAGGACGGTGGCGCAGTAGGTAGTTGTTAACTGTCTATGAACCCCATGGTTGGCGGTTCGTGTCCCGGTCCCTCCCTAGTGGCTGTTCCATGCCTGGTAGGGAGGGTTGCATCAGGAAGGGCATCCGGCGTACCAAATCAAATATGCGCAGTCTACAGTCTTCAGTCTACATTTCTATACGTAATATGTTACTGAACTACACTGGTCCCAGAAAATATCAACAGAGAAATGATTGAATGAGTGTTAGCTGTTAGCTGCTAGCCACCTTAAGAATGATGGCAGCATGGCAATGACTGGATGTCAAGTGCGAAATAACAACATTTCCAAAACTCATAAGAGCTGACATGATAACAACTGAATAATGAATATGAAACAACATGCCAATTAAGTTTGTCAAGTAACTCCTTCTCTGGAAAATCTACATAACCTCTTCAATCATGTACGGCCGATGCACTGAACGTGACATCATCAATCACAAAGTCAAGACTCTCTCAGTTCAGGCAGAGAAGAGTTGTCTGTTGTAACACTGTACCAGTGTGTGAGATCCAGACTTTACCTAATGTCACCACTGTGGGGATGAATCTGTGCAGGACTTCATCGACACCAACATAGATAGGACAGAACACTGATACTATTTAAATGGCTCGCATGGTTACAAATGAGCATTGTGAACCTCTTAATCAGCCAGAAACACTCAGTAGTTCACAGCTTTCTTACAAAGCCTCCGATCAGCATTTGCTTCTAATTGCCTGAATCGGCAAATCTGGTAAATTGGCCCGATAATCCTCAAGTGTGCCTCTGGTGTAATAATGCATAAATGCTTTTATAAATGTGGAGGAGAGAGAGAGAAGGAGGTTAGAGAGCACATCATAGACTGCGAAGCAAGAGAGAGAGACGTTGGTAAGATGTTGTCTCTAAGGTTTTAAGGAGATCACATAGACGCAAATGGGAGAAAACAGTCCCAGTGGAAGTTATAATGTCCTGTTGGACTTAACGCACACAAACTTGCATCACCTTAGCGGCGGAAACAAACATTTTCACTCACACACACCTACGTACCACAGTGCACACAGGTCAAAATGATGAATGATACAATGGTTAAAAAACAACAACCAGAAAAAGAAAAGCAGAGAGAGAGAGAAGTAAGGTAACACCGACTCAGGATAATAAATTGACTGGGATGGAGCACAAGAGCAAGCGTAACAGATAAGTGAGGTGGAATATGAGAGTGTGGGAGGAACTGTGGTTGTGCGTGAAAGAGATAAAACAGAACAGAATAACAGAGAATCCGATGAGGAAGATGCAAAAAGAAAAACAAATTAACACCAGCATGCATTGTGACAAGACACAAACACCAATAATGGATATCAAATCTGCGTCTACAGCTTCCGATCCCAACACACAACATAATACGGCTGTGAAGGAATTGATTCAAACGCTACTTTCCACAGACCTCGCCACAAGCCATCAAGGCTACCGCCTGGAAGAGTAGCAAAGGAGCTATTTCTATAAATCATACGGAGAGGCAACAATAAAACGCCTGACGAGAGGAATGAGGAAGGGAATTGAATTAAAGCCCTGGGATGATGTGTTCCCTCCAGGCGGAGACAGGCGCAGGCTGAAGGCTGTGATGGAGCTGAGGTTCTACATTTCAATTTTGATTTCCATCCTGTTTACTGAGGGCGGCTGGTGTTAAAATGAGATGGAGGAGAAAGGATTTCCTTATTTGTTTAGTCACTTGTCTGTCACATCTGAAATTTGGCTTAAATAAGCATCTTATTTCATGTTCACTGCTGTTCAAAGACTGTTTCATTTAATTGTGTGAAGAAACATAAACTTGTCTGAATAAAAAAACCTGTAGCCACAGGTGAAGACAAATAAATAAGTGTTCTATTAATTAATTTATGTCAATACGTTTTTACTACTAATACTATTTTACTAAATAAGTACAAAAATATAACAAAACACAAAAAATATACATATATATATATATATATATATATAGTTTCATTCCCTTCCTATAAAGGGGTTTGATCACTCACCTGGCACTGATGTGCCCAGCGCCACAAACACAACAGCCGTCACTGAGTCCTTCAGGCCGACTGTGCAGCCGAAGTGTGAAGCCAGATCTCCAGTGACCGCCGTCAGGACGCCAATGAGCGATATGGAAACAATGAAACAGGCCCAGCCGTTCCAGTACTCTGTAGGTGGGACAAAGGCGAACAGAACTTTCCAGAAGACTGTGAGGAAGTGCATGATGTAGTCGAAGCACGACGGGAGCCGCTCCTCGCCACTCTCCTCCTCATCATCATCTCCTTTTGGGTATGGTGGGAAATAGCGAGGAAGATTCCAGAGCAAGGAGACAGTGAAAGGACGAAGAGACAAATGAGTGGACAAAAAAGTGGCAAGTAGACTGACACAGAACTTTACTTAATTCAATAGGAAGATTTAAAAAAGTCCAACATTTAGGGAAATATACTTATTGGCTTTAATGCCAAGAGTGAGATGAGAAGATTGAATCCAAATCTGGTAAATATAGAGCTATATGATATATGAGGTGATGATTAGCTTAGCATCCACCAACCAGTAATTCTACAGCTCTGTAATTAGCATGTTTGTATTAAAAATAAGTGTACAACTGGCATATTGCAGTTTTGCAGGGAGCTGAGTGTTGTAGATATTTCACGGTGCTGGATTGCTATTCACCAAAAATTAGTTAATTCACGCAAGTCCCGATAAAAACACAAATTGTTGTTTATTATATGGGTTTTCTGTCTGAGTGCAAACTAAACAAACAACAAGAAAAACAAGTGTGTTAAGGGGTAAACTTTAGATGTTTTAACACCTAATTAGTAGACAAAGTCAAGCTCCAACACGTGTTTCTTGCTGTTTCCAGTTTCTATGCTAAACAAAGCTAACTGCAAGCAGCATCATATTTAAAGGTGCAGTATGAACGATTTAGAGACATCTAGAGGTGAGGTTGCAGATTACAATCATCTGAATACACCCCGCCACACACACACCTTTCAAAGCGTGAGACAACAGTGTCTGTCAGGTGCCATGCTGTTGTGATGAAGCGTTGTGAAACATGGAATTTCCAGCGGCTGCTTCACAATAAGAGCCACTTATTGGTGATTTGGTGAATTTTTTCTAGCGTGTGTGAATATTTACAGTATAAGTCTCAGATGTGTGTGCCGTGTGTGTGTAAGTCGGCTAGAACATGTGTAAAGTTAGTATGTTGCGTCAGTTTTTCTGTGACCAGCGCAATGTTAGACCTTATTCCTTTTCTACTTATAGGTTCTTCTAAAATTTACACACTGCCTGTATATATTTTCTCATCAGACACTCGACAAGAAACTGAAAACGTGTATTTCTTTAAGAAAACTGTTCTTGTTTACTGTTAATAGAGGAAATCAAACCTACTTAACAAGAACACTGTAAATAATAATTTATTTTCAATAATCATTTTTTCAAAAAGGCAAAACAGACATCAACCAAATTCAAAATTCTGCCTTATATGTGTATATGTATATTTGTGTGTATGTGTGTGTGTCTTACCCGCACTGACAGTAACAGCATTGACAAACTGCTCTCTCCAGCTGCTGCTTCCCACCACCAAGGCCAGGTTTGTCTTCTTGATCAACTTATCTACTGTACTCTACACACACGTCACACACACACACACAAATGGCAGCAAACATGCAAGAGCATAACAGAATAAACAGACCAGACAGAATAGGAAAGACAGAAATATTCACACAGAAAAGGGGAAAAATGCTGATTTCAAGCCTTTAAATTAGCTCCCACATGGCAAAGGTACATTTAAAAAGTCAGTATTTCATAACACTGAGAACTGGATGTATAGCATGTGCTAATTAATACAGTGTTGTGAAACTGGCTGTGAGGCTGATGCTCTCAGTGAAATCTAGGAAAAGCCTTCAGGCAGCGTGATCGAGTTTTCTGTTTAAAGCAGCCAGAAAGGGGAATAATAAAAGACACTGATGCAAAACAGTTTGCAGCAGCTATGGACCGTCGCACCAGCAGTCGTTATCATAACTCAGCTGACAGAGCTTTGTGAGGAGAAAATCCTGCATGGGCTACTATCAAAATTTACTGTATATAGTCAACTTAACAACAGATGGAACAGAACAATTCCAGTGAGATTTATAGACGGGGATGTGATACAGGACCCAGCCACCATTACATTCCAGTATTGTACAATAGTGAATAGAAGAACTGACACTGCATGCAAAGACAAACTCAAGAGTGAGAAAGTTAACCTTTTCAGCCACCCAAATAAGCGCATTTACTGCTTCCTGTACACACACGCACACACACATACAAAATGACACAAATGGACAAATAAGCAGACGCAATCTACAGACAAAACAAAATCTGGTTACAGGCAAACTCGTGGAAATTAGTAGAATAATGAAAGCTGATATTAAGACAGAGACCTCTAGTTTGTAACTTCTAGCTGTGTCTCTTGTCTCAAGCTGTAATGATCCGCGGCTAAATTACAAACTGATCAAATTTGAAAAAGCTCCTTCTAACCTAAAATATTTACTCAGCCCATATAGCTACTGATTTGCCAGATAAACGGTCTACTGTACCAGCTTCAACATTTTTTATTTATTTTAAGGCCTGTTTTGTACTAAAACAAGATGACAGCTCACACTTTGCGTGTCTGCTATCAAAATGATAAGCATCTCATTACAGAGTCCATTACATGCTAACAAAATGAATCATTCTTTCTCCCGACAGGGGTAGCTGACATTCACTTTAAATCATTGTAGATCCCATTTGCATTTTAAATCCATGTAATTTTTAAGGTGACATTCAACACAGCTTTCTTGATGCCTGTGAAACTGGTGCTTATAATGATTTCACAAAGACTAAAAAATCTAACTGATTAGGTGCTGATAAGAATCGGAGGAACTTCTGAAACACAAAATCAAGGCACAACTCTCACACGGACGTTCTCATAAATGAAATGTAGATACAGCATGTGCACAAACACACACCCACTCTTACCTTGAACTCGTAGGACTCTTCTATGATCACCTCTAGCTGTGTGTGTTCGCCCAGGCTAGGACAGCCCATCTTGGCCACCTCTTCCTCCTCTGCTCCCACTAAAGGCTTGTTCTCATTGGAGTCACCTAGGAGAACACAGAGAAGAATGGCTCAGTGGACCAGCACTGCAGTGGTTATACAGTAATAACTTGTAGGATTGGTTCAGGATTTTTCAACTAGGTTTTAAAACTATATTGCCACGCCCATATGTATGTGACAATACGTCTTGGTTATTTTTAACATTTCCTACTCTCCACACTGATCCCAGAGGTTTTTATGTGTAAAGAGATGACAACGCTGTAAGAAATGGGAGACAACATGTACAGCCTTCATTCTGTCCAAACTTGTCTCCTCAGATAGTAGGAGGGACATCTTCCATTAGTAGGTTTGTTGTTGGATCGGGCTTATTAATCACATTGTCACAACCAGAGACAAACAGAGTGAATCAGAAGTATCTAGCTGTAGTACTTAAATAGTTACAACATAGTTTGAATTTGAGGAGGAACCATGGCAACTACTTATTTAGTGTTTTGATCAATTTCTACTACTTCGAGCACATGTCAGTGTGATACTGTAGACGAGCCGCTGGCTGTAAACTGATCCTTGCTGTGTTGTAGGAACAATATCTTAGATCTCCACAAACATTAATTTGGCTGATTGATGCATTTATTGCACTTTCTCCCTCGTTCAGTTTAGTTCACTGCACTGATTGGTCACATGTTCGCTGCATGTTTGTCAGATACTATTTTATTTTAAGAAGGAAGCTGGGAAAGGTCAAACAATCTACTGTATTTGGTAGTACACTTTTGCTGCTGGTCCCTACAGAAGTCACAAATCTTTCAAAGCTGTTCATAAATACATAATTCAGTTCACTAAAAAGCTAAGAAACTAATACATTTTAGCAAGTGTTATTCAAAGATGAGAAAATTGTGTATTTTGATCACATCTTGCCCTTTTGTTTCTCAATAAACGTTTTTACGTTCTATTAATCTGCTGATTTGACACCATCTGAAATCAAAATATGCATCATTCAATAGTTCCATTAGTCTGATTTTGACCAGAGCAGTGGGAAATAGTGTAATGGTTTTGTTGACATTTCAAATATAAAATATTGAAATATATGAAATCAGTTGTGAAAGACTATAATGTAAATGCTGATATTCAAGCACTGCTGTGCCACATGGGAATCCAAGCTACCAAGCATCCCACGCTGTTATAAATATGAATACCCACAACCAGTGTATCATTTCTCCCATGAAACGGTGCTTCCATATGTCTCCTCACACACTACTCACACACAGTGGCAGTCATTAATTCAGTTAGCTGTTATCACTGTAGACCTGCTGTAACTGTACAACAGTGTACAGTATGTGACACAGTGTGTGCGTATGTGGGTAAATGTCACTTTACTTGCTCTGTCACAATGTTATAAAACCAATTATATTTCTCTCTAATGAAACACGCCCCAGGCTGTTGGCTCCTCATGTCTGACATCTAGAGCGTGGACCCCGTGTGTGCGTATGTGTGTCAGGGTCTGCGTGTTAAAACGAAGCGAGAGAGAGATAAAACACTTGTCGACCCCCGTGGAGATTGGGGTTTCAGTCTCCAACTGTGGTGTGTCTCACTTGGCTGAGAGACGCCATCAAACACAACCCTTATTGTTCACAATAAGGAACCTGATAAGGGATCATGTCCTTGTTACGGACAGCTTCTAGTAACTGAATAAAACACTTAAGGAAGGGGTGTAACTTGATAGAAGTGACTGACAACTCCATGTTGACTGGAACGAGTACTTGGTTATTTACCACAGTGGGATTTAACAATGAGGAGGACCACATTTAAACAGCCACACTCGTAAGTTTGTCACGCTGTTTCAGCAACTACCAAAAACTAAAGGCTAACGTCAATACGATAACACACTCACAATGGCAAAGCTAACATGCTGATTCTTGTGAATTTGCATTACACACAAAATACAGCTGAAGCTTAAAGGATTTTCACAATATTTACAGGCATTTTTTCATGAACCAAAATATTGGATAAATTGAAAATATCTGGTTAAAGTGCATTTATTGCAAGATGAAAAGATACAGGATCACCACAGTTCTTACAAAGCATCGTGGGGGATGAATGTCACATCTTAAATTTGATGGCAATCTGTTCAGTAGTTGACATTTTGTTCAAAACCACAAATGTCAAACTCAAATAGTGGTGCTGGAGGTAAAGTCAGGGGATTAATCCTCTGGCGACCAGGAATGCCTGTACAAATGTTTGTGGTTATCCATTCTGCCTTCATCGTTTGAATGTCAACACTAAATATCATGGCAATCTCTCCAACAGATTGACCAGCTGTCATTTCCGTACTTAGAGTCACTAACAAAGCTAAAGCGAGAGAGATGGATCTAACAATAAATTGATTGGACAAAAAGTCTTAAATAAATGACTGTTTAATGGAAATGATGACCAGTTGCCATCTTACATACCAGGTGAGTGAGATATTGTATGTGTCAGAGTAGGCTCTTCAGGGTTGTGACCACTTTAAAGAATGATTGTTTTATTATTTTATTTTTAGATGAAAAAGTTACATCATCATGTGATCCCCAGGTTAAGAAGTAATGGTGTTAGAGATTAGATGTATGCATATTATCTAATTAATGACACAAAATGCACATGCACAGCACTGCGATTAAGAGTAGATTAGTAAGGGTGAGAGAAAAGGAAAGCAGAAAAGGCGGCAGAAGAGGCTCCCTGTACTGACTCTTAGTTTTGGTTCTCTTTAGCCTTGAGTCACCTGCCACAGATGAGCTCTCTGCCTGCTGTAATGAGCCTTTTTAAAATTTCAACTAAAGCTTCCTATATTCTTAAAAAGAGCTTAGATCTTTTAGATAACTAGACCTATGAGTTTGGGTAACTATAGGTTTCAGAGAGTAGAAAATGAAAGCACAGAGCTGCCACTAAGAAATGTACTTGACCTGCAAATTATCTAATCTACTCCTTTCTTGTTGTTTATTTATGTAGAGAACATCAGAATAAAGTGAACACATTACTGATGAGTTAATGACTCCTCATTTTCTGTTATCTGTGTGATCCAACATGAACAGATAAGAACATCACTATTTCAGAAACACCTCACAGCTTGAGACTTTTTAAATCCAAGCCCCGTCTTCAGTGTTTCAAACGTTTCCCAAGTTAATCTGAGTTTCGATGGAGGCATCAGACAGTCGATACAGCTCTAGTCCTGCTTAGATAAGAAAGATACGTAGGAGGCCCAGGAGTCTAGTGCTGCTTAAACAAAGACTCCATTCTGCCTGTCACTCTTTCCTTGTTCTTGCTTTCTCTCTTGAATTGTTCGTACACACACACTCAAATAAACACAGACTCACCATGTTTCTGTCCTATCTCCAACAGAACAGGTTCTCCCAGCTCAATAGTGAAGGTCTTGTTCTTCTCATACTCTTCATCATCAATAATCTTCACCTCAATAATCTTCCTGTTAAAAAGAGAAGAGAGATGAGACTGAGTGAGTGTGTTCTAAATAATGAACCTTTTATGTTTATAGTTCCCAGCAAATTTGTTCCCAGCTGTTTATAAAAATTCACTGTCACCCTGTAATAAGAAGTGATTTCTGCTGCTCAGAAACACAACACAATGTGTTCTACATGACCCTTTTAACTATAAAAATATGCAGTTATCTAACCTTACAAGTAACAAATGATGGTGTCACTAAAAATAAAAATGAACATGCTTATTTTCCTTGAAGAAGATGACGAGGAGCTGCTGCAAAGATGAAGGCTGTTGTCCAAGTGGACGTTGCTCAGTCTAGTCAGACACCACAGGAGGCTGCTTATTTTTCCCTCCAGGTTCTGATCTTTTTTTTTTTTTGCCTTATCTGAAAGTGATGCAATGTGTAGCACAGACACCGCTAAGATATTTTCTACTTTAATGCTTTAAAGGGCAACTTCACAAATTTTCGACTTGGTTCCAATTGCTCTGCTTCGGAGTGCACATACACACAAATGTTATGTATTAAACTTGCCTCTGCCTTACCTATATTCAAATATATCTTTATCCTATGTTAAAAAATTCTCCAGGTGATGTAATCTGTTGCTTTTCAGTTCAGACAATGCAATCTGGTTGCAAATGCTACAGAGGTTGTAGTCTTGGTTGACCTGGTACTCCAGGTGACATTACCTGAACGGAAAAACGTCTCCAGGTGATGTCATGTGGAAGAGTTTTTCAGCTAGAAGCAGAGAGATATTTTGCTATCAATTTGGTATCTTTCTAGTGGTATGTTTCCCTCAGAACATATAATCTTCATTTCAACAATTCGTCTGTATCTGGCAGAGAGGAAGCCAGAAAGTTCATTTCCACCTGCTCATGCCATCATATGCTTCCCTGTCAGCCACGTTGAGTCAGATGCTGCAAATGGATTCAGTTCAACAGAGAAAAACAGGAAGGAGATTTTGGGGGGGGGGGGGGGGGCATACCTGAGAGGACAGAAAGATGTGAGAGAACAACAGAGTTTTGGAGATGCAGAAGTGACTTGCATTCACTGGTGAGCTGTCACAGCAACAGTGGATAAAACTGGTTGCATTTGCTATTTCCAGCATCACATCAGCCTGACCTCTGAACAATGTTGGAAGCTAAATTAAAATATTGTTTAGTATGATGTGAAACAGAAAAGGAAAAAAAAATATCCGCAACAAGATCAGTTTAGAGGAAGATTAGAGGGAAGGAAGAGAGACAAAATATAGCTGACTTCTTCAATAATTTTCATTTTTCTGCAGTAATAGTGTAACTACTGTAATACTGAATTCTATATAAAAGTAACTGAACACAAATAGTTCAGCTTGATGTACACGGTATGCATTACAACATACTCCAACCAAACACTTATATGGCCATGAACTGTTAGTTTCATGGCCATATGTACGCATTAATCCATCCAATTTACACATGCAGACAAGTTACACACACACAGACTGTAGGGCTTTCATTATTCATAGTTGGTACTGGATGGAGCTGCACTCCCATCTGTGCTCTCCTCTCTCCATATCTATCTAGTCCCTCATTACTTCTTTTTCAGCCCCTTCTTCACCTCTTAATCTCTTGTTTTCTTAAGTCCACACTTATTTTGTTCTTTTCTTTATTTATCTTGTGGTAATAAATTCACCATTCCTTTTATAAACAGCTTATTGTGCTCAGGGTCACAGGAGGCTTTGGTATATCCCAGCATAAGTCTTCAAGCATACTGTACAGTGCATGCAAATAAATCAGAGTTGATATTAAGCTTTTCGCCGAGTACATCAAAAAAGCTTTAGAGTAAGCTCTGACTTTGAATTACCAAGCATTTTTGTATAGTTACATTTATTTGAGTCTATAAGGAGGAGATCAGATCACACACAACAAGAAAGCAAAGGATGACACAATAAAGTCGAAGACTGATCCCTGGTGGAAAAACAATATGTGAGTGTGCAAGTGAATATGCACAGTTATACAGCAATAAAACCAACAGAATGAACATCCAGCAAATAATGAGTCAGTAAAATCACTCCAAGTCAAATATAAAATAAAATGAAAGACAATACCAGCAACACACATGCTAGCAGCTCTATGAGGCTGTACTTCAGCTGTGTTTGGAGCTAAATGCTACATCAGCATGCCACCAGGTACTGCAACATTGCAGTGACAATTTTAGCCTTTAGCTATGATGTCCAGCAGCCACAGTGTTCTTATTGCCTCATTGATCCCCATGGGTTACACTGTTGTGGATAGCTGCCACATTCAAGGCACTGTTACTTGGGGGTTCAGTGTCCAAGGACACATCCACAAGTGGCCAAGAGGAAGCGAGAATCGAACCACTGACCATGTGGTTTGCGGACAATTGCTCTAACAACTGTCCCAAAGCCTCCTGAGACATTTGAGTCTGGATCAAAGTGATGAGCTGACCAAACTATAGACTAACAGACCGGCACTGCATCCATGGAGATATGCTGGGAACATGGCTGAGAATCACATGCAAATTATAACTGTGGTGATAAGACTACACTTTCAAGTGTGCTGTACAGTAAACCACAATTTGACTGTCTTCTAAAAACGTGCTGGTTACTCAGTTTCAGTTGTGCAAATGTCCAATTCCTAGAACCAAAGAACCAGACTAAAAAACTGCCCATGTTGGTACTGAACTATAGGCAAGCATGTAGCTGTGCATAGCTCTATCTTTAAAGCCAAACTCTGCACTATGATTGTCTAGGCTTTTGAAAGGATTATTTCTGGATTTCTGGATCGAGGATTTCATTGTCATTGTTTCTGGAAACCTGTTAAACAGAAGTGTCCAGTTGATTCCTGCACTGAAGCCCCTCATCCCCATCTCACCCCACGCTTACTCCCTCTTCTCTTGAGTGCAATAAATATGTTTAAAGTTACCTGTCGATGTCCAGCCTCTTCTTGGGTCCAGTACTCCTAAATCTGTCTGAACAGAACCCTGGCCAACTTCTTACGGATTATTTGTAGTTTATTTTTTTCTTCCATGATGGTAGGGAACTATTTCGATGTGAATGTACTGTTAGTTTTACTTAATAGCTACACGATCCATGATCCAAACTTGTTCCCATTCAAACATAAGAGACCATGGAAATTAACACAAAGTGCAGACAAAATCAAAATGAGCTTTATGTGAGTTCATGGTATCTGCTTCAGTTTATTAGTCCAGAAACCATTAGGTTAACAGTTCACAAAGAAAAAAAAGCCAATTAACAAAGAAAATAACAAGACAGAAAATCATGGAGATTGTAAATTTGTTATTTCTCTCCTCTCTTGATTCTTCACTCCCTCTCTCTCTGTCTCACCTTCTCTATATTTCTACCTTGTTACTTTTTGACACCTGCTCCCCAGAAACTTCCTCTGTCAGACCGTAGCCTCAGTGCTCCGGTCTGTCAACACACTGACACAAAACACAGACACACCTGAACACAGAGCTTGCACGGATAGAAATAGACTTCGAAAAACAGACAAGAAAAAAGTGACAGAGTGAAAAAAGTCCACAGAAGGCAGTTGATTGAAAAGCCCAAAACAGAATCAGGTCGGCTGTAAATCACTTTAATGGATAGGTTGTATATCACTGCAGAGCATGTGTTTGCATGTGGCTCTAAAGTTTTTACAGAAAAGAATGACAGAGTGACAGTTGGATTTGATTAGTCAAGACCTCATCACATTACTTAATGGACAAAACCTCTTTTTATATCCTGGTTTTCCATTTTCTTCTGGCTCCATTTCTACTTTAGATTTACAACCCTGTGTTTGTGCATATGTTTTCAGGCAATGTAAGACTGACTACTATATGTGTGTGTGTGTGTGTGTGTGTGTGCCAGAGGGAGCATCTTAGAGAAGCAGTAGCAAACAACTCATTTTCTTGAGTGAGGTTGATTTATATACACACTTCAGTTTTACTGTTTCTGCTTCCAGAGGAACCTCTAAATCTTTTTTTATCATGCGCGTACACAAACACACATACACACACAGTGCGTCTGTGTGAGTTGGGAGAACTACTGTGACACAGGAAAATTGAGATCATAAAAATATTATAGTTAAAAGTGTAAAACTAGTCCAGTGTGCTTAACTTAAAGTATGTGGAGTTGAATTCATTTTCAACTGCAGCTTGCAAAAAACACTGTTGGTATACTGTTATAACTTGTTTGGTTTCATCACTATAAATTGCTTTTTTTCACATTACATGCAGTCATTTTATGGATTATCATTACTTTATAGGAATGTGCAAGTAGGTGTGTTGTCTAAAAAGCTAAATGAGCCTTTAGCTATACTCTTTTTAATTTATTTCTTCATTTACATTTACTTCATTTATATGTTGTATAACAAACTAAATTACTGTGATGTCAGATCATCAAACTTTTTAAATTACATGAGAAATGTAGCGAACAGCAGGTACATTTAGCTTTATCTAAGGCTAGCCATTTCAAAAGATGTCACATATCTGGTTCTGGGTTTAGCTGTTTGCCCGTCTAATGGGACAGACAGGTGTCAGAGGTGAGAGATTAGAAAGGCAGAGAAAGATGTCTACAGTACAGCATAGTTTTAGCTGTTTTGTAATTCATTAATTTATACTTCTATTACTTTACATGATGGTTTTTCAGAATTTTCACATATGTCATAATTATTTTCATACAGTAAAAGTGATTATTCTGCAACTTTGCAGTTAAGCAACTTTGACCAAATGTGTAGTAATTGCGTTTGGCTTTGTCATTATACTTCACAACGTCAAAAAAGTAGAGGAGAGCTGTGTGCGATTGGGTGATATGAATTGGTCTCATATCACACACACACACAACTCTACAGGAGCAGGTGTGCTGAAAGAAATCCTTTTTTTTCAGTTCTTCTTGTCTGAGTGGAGGCAACACAAACGAAACAATTTGAAGGAGGCCAACAGGGAGAGCGAGGGAGAGATATTACCCCTGTTAATGATATCATGGAACGCACAATGAGGAAACGGCACAAAACACGCATCCTGCCTCACCCACATACACACTTGTGATAAGTGGTCTCAGCTGTGGTGAGCAATAAAGTTGTATCTCTGGTGTGTGTGGGAAGACAGAGATGGGTGGGTGCAGAACATATGGAGAGAGAAGGATTAGGCTTTAGAGAGAAGGCCAGGAAATGAAGTGAGGGGGGAAAAGCAACTGAGGTGACAGGACTATTAGAGGTTGCCCTGATTCTCATACAGGAAATTCAGGAATACAGGAAATAGTTAGGACACACATGACCTTATGATATGTTAAGATACACATAAATGACACTGTCTGGTTTTATTGCCAGGGCATCAAGCCTTCTCCCCTACAGTCTTACCCCCTACAACACCACTACTATAATACACATGAAACTGAATGGAGCATGTTTTGGAATAACTGTGCTTCTCCATAAAAAGCATTTCAGCCATATTTCATATCAGTCATTCATCCTATATACGTCTGATGGAACAGATGTGCTCCAGTTTAATTAATTCAACTTTCCAAACATTACAGTATGCCTACCTAGAACTATAATGCAGCTCCTACAGAACAGGACACAGGGCTCTACTATGAAGTGGGACCCCAAGAACAACTTGGTGGAGAAGAACGAAGCCAGCAGCAGTTGACCCCTGTAGTGACCATCAGTACTCCAACTCTTGAGTGACACTTGAAAGATGGTCCATTTTGACGGTCAAATCTTTGGGCTTACTGCCTGAACTAGACTGTGGCACCCAGGAAAGAGAGGAACAAGGGTTTGAAAGACTGATAGATGAGAGCAGATGGAGGACTGGAGTTAGAATCTGAAACACTTATGGACGATACAGTATGGAGGATGGTATGGTTGGCATGGGAACCATGGAGAAGATGAAGTGCGAGCCACCAGTACATACACTCAGACACATACAGTATATACACATCACAGTCACTTAAACGCCTCATATATTTCACACGCTTATTTGCTTGTCTTCAGATCTTGTGTGTATAAATGCAGTATGTGCACACCAGTGCCTTCCTATGGCATGATGTGCTGTAATATAGAGAAGCTGCTGTAGTCTACTGAGGAGAAAAAAGGGGGGAGAAGAGTATGAAAGAAGAAAAAAAAACAGCAGCAAGAAAGAGAATGATGGAAGATTAAAAGAAGGGAGACAGTATAAAAGGAGAATACAGCAGAACATGAGAGAGTCAGACAAAGCAGGAGAAAGAACAAGAAAAAGAGAGAAAATAGCACAGTTACATCCTCTGTTATGTTGGTGTTTCCTGTTAAAGCTTCAAGCTGATCCAATGATTGGTCATCTGATTGGCAATCATCTGATCAACCTGAAGCTATAAAAGCAAACACCAACGTAACAGCTGATTGGCAAGTACCTGTGTTTACTGAGGGTCCATTTTTTGACACACACCCTCTCTCTCCAGCTGCAGCAGCACCTTTGTGGTGCTAGGTATATGGTTTCATATATTTATCCACCTATATTTAATAAACTTTAATTATGTAAAACTTTGTGTTCATTATTATGCTCTGTGTTTGAGCCAGCCAGATCAAGAATGGAGTGGATGGATAAAAAGGAAGAAGAAAAGAGAGGAAAAGTGTGGGAGGGAAATACAAGGGAAGTAAAGACGCAGAGCAAGAAATGGGCTGACAAGGTTTGAGGTTGTTGCCCACATGAAGGCCGGAGTGGCTTGGAAAAGCATGTAAGCACAACTATGACTTTTCCCATTGGGTTAAAAGTAGAGTAGAACAGATAGGAGCTGACACATGCAGTACATACTCTGTATAGTACACACATGCACAGTGGCGACATACATAATGTCACAATCTGCACAGCCACATGGAGTACAGCAAAACACACTCGAGCAACTTCTCCCTCTCAATTCACAATCACATGCAAATAAATGGCTGTTGGGTAGTTGCCACTGTTGCAAAGTGTATGACTTTACATTTGACTGGCAGTGGAGGATGTGATTTGCAGATTTTCGTGTTATTTCTGGTGCCATATTTTGTGAAGTATATTATTCTGAAATGTTTATATTTATAGCTTCTTGTCTCTGCTGCTTTGTGTCCTAATTAAAAATGTTCCATACCCCCACCTCTCTTTCTGCCTCTGTTAGGTTTGTGATGCGTTCTGTGGAGACGGTCTCAAGAGGACTAACAGTTTTCAAGATGGAGTAAAAGAAAAAAAATGAAACAGACCGAGAGAGGATGCATTAAATGTGCATAATGACAAAAAAAATGAGGGAACAGAATTGAACATCCTCATTTGTGCACATACGTGTGTGTCAGTGGTAAAAGCATGTTCATGGCACATTAACATCTTGATGTATATTATGCATGTAAAAAAGAGAAGCTGACAGTGTGGGAAGTTGGCATCGAGGGCTTACTGTAGCTTTTGTAGATTATAAACTTGTGACTTCAATCATTCGAGACAGACAGACCCAGTTTTGTGCCATTTGCAAATAGCAGTAAGTGTAATTTGTGTCCATTGAGAAAGCGGGGGAAGAATACATTAGGATCCCAGTGTGACAGTATGAAGGGGTTTTGAGTACAGAAGGACTCACGTGCACAGTTTGCCTCCGAAAGCACATGAGTCATCTAAGAGTTATCGATGCGGCTCGTTCATCATGGGTCAGGGGTTTGACCAAACACTTTGACTTTATGTAATAGTTTATGTAACGGCATGTGGTGTCAGCCATTTTGAGTCTTTCCCCAGGAAGAACTAGAGCACATTTCAGTAGTGGAAAATGGTTCAGCATGAGAAAACAGACAAGGAAACATCACCTCAACTGTGAGCTTGTTATAAAATGACTCCAGACCTATTTGCTTGACAGGTTTAAAGTTGCCATTAGGTGGTTGCTATGGCGGTGACCAAGATACTTAAAGCCCTGTTCTCCCAGCGAGTCTCAAATAATGTTATTTAAAGATGATGGCTGCTGCTTTTCCTCTTACCTCAAACTCTTTAAATTATACATTACCATCAGTATTTTACAGACAGCCGAGACGCACGGAAAAATGAATGAATATAACAACAGATGAGAAGAGAGAGACGGGTATGAGAGAGAAAACTAAAAAGGTAAATTGAGGAAAAAAAGCAGGGAAATCACAAATAGAAATAAAGAAACATGTCAATGAATGTAAGAATAAAGAGTCACTAGGTACGATCAGATGAAGATATTAAAGCCAAAGTGAATCAAATGCAGGGCAGGAAAATAATTTTCAACGAAATGAAGGCTGCAAAAGACTAGAGAGAGACACAGATAACACAGTCACACATTACTTCATCTTAACTACTCCTCATCTACCCTCCATCTTTATCATGGGTGGAAAAATCATGAAACACAAGCAGTGCTGAAGACAAACAGACAAAGAGAGATAAATGAGGCACTCGTCCGTCCGCCTCCTTTGTTGTCATCCCTTGTTCTTTTATCTCCATCCGCTCTCTTTCTCGCTCATCTGTCTGTTCTCATGTATGTTTTAACGCTGCTCATCATATATTTATGTTCTGGTCAAAAAGGGGCCCGCCACCGAGAATTGAGCTGTTTGAAAAATGTTCACAACACACAGGCAAAATCTGTTTCATAGGCTTCTGTGGTGTTAGGAGCGAACATCACAACATTTAGTTTTTCTCTTTTGTTTTCCCTTAAGTATTTTTAAGGTTTTTGAAACATTGCACACTCTCTGACAGTATCATATAGAAATTTTGTACCAGCTGCAATGAAACTACAGTATACGAGTGAAATATGAATAGGTTATATTATAACTACATTTGGTATGTACATTTTTCTGAGTTCCCTCAGTTTTAGCCTACGCTATTTGGGAATGTGCTTAATATTAAGAAAACTGAAAATGATGGGTTGGTTGATTTCCACAAAACAGATAACCAGGCTCCATGAGGAAATGTTGTTGAGTCTGGAGTTTTAAGGTCAGTTCATGCTTTCTGCGTCCATGTTTCTCCTACAGTATCCATATAATAAATAAATTTCGTCACCTACAATTTCGTGATTGTTGGGATGGACTCGCTAGACGAGTTGCTACACCGGTTTACTGACTGTGCACGTGCCCCTCAAATAAATTATCCGCATTTACATTGTATATTTATTCATTCAAATACAACCTATTCTGATGCTAATGCTCAGGGTTGCCATTGTTTTTTGTATCGCACAGGTGTGGAACGTGTCCGTGAACACGTACCCATTCGCAGCATGAATAGAAGCATGTGCACGTCTGTAGTGCTTGCACCTTTAAGGGCTCCCGGAGTCTCGGGGAGGTCATGAGGCAGATGTACACTTTGCCCAGATAGTAATCCAGCCTTGAACTAAACTAGAATTTAAAACAGAGGGCACGGAGTAAAGATACCTGTTGGCCTCACACCACAAATTTGTAAAGGCTGACCCACTGTTAGTGGTGGCCCTCACAAATATAGACAGCTTTGTGTGCAATGGCAATTTGGTTTGATTGACTGATATTAGCATCTCAAGGTGAAAGTCTTTAAGCAATTGGAGTTTTTTTTCTCACCATGCCAACCACTCAACCACGCTCTCACTCACACACACACACACACACACACCCTACTTCTCCCATTGCCTGAGGCACAGAAAAAATTAGCACTCGTCTCTTTCCTTCCCCTCAATCTCCTTCACTTACTGCTGCTCTATCCTTCCCCTCTTCCCCTCCTTTAATCCCTCTGTTCACCACCCAGTGTGCCAACAGTTGGCCTTACCAAATGTAAGCCATTCTCCTCATTTTACCTTCCTCTCTCCTTCCTGTCCTATTTGTTTTATTTCCCTCCCTCTAGCCATCATTTGTTCCTGTTGTCTCTCTTCCCACCTCCACCTGCCCTTCCCTCTCCTTCTTGTCTTTTCTCCCAGCGATTCATCTGTCTCTTTCTCCCGACTTGGTCTCTGTCTGTCTTTCTGTCTCGCCTGCCTCCTTTGTCCATTTGTCTTCTTCCTTCTCTCTCCTTCCTGCGGTCTCATTTACTGCCAGTACCTGAACCAATTCATCTTCCTCCGACACCTTCACTCTCCTCCGTTGGCCCCCCGTTGTCCATCTATTGTCTTCTACCTATCACTCACGGCACCTGCACAAGTGTGTTTATAACCTGGAGGTCATGTGAGGTTTCTATCATTGGCTATCAGGGGAAATTAGAGTGAGGAAAGTGAAGCCACAAAAAATATGACAATATGTGCAGTAAGTGATGCTGTAATATATCTGACCTATAAAAGTTAATGTAATTGACCATGTGATTTCCTAGCTGCATTAGTTGATCATCATAAAGTTTAGACTGACATAACAAAAATGCAGCAACTCTTATTATTTATTTTTTTATTAACCTGTGATTTTTCTATTGTAAAGAATGTGCTTTAAATATCATTAAAATAGTGAGTTAATAAACAGGGTCTGGTGTTGTGTGCCACAGATTTACCAAACTGGACCAACTACTCTGTCAAAATGTCTCACACGAGACATTTCCATTTTTCATTTCTCTAAAATCACATCACCCTCATATAAATTCCTGTAAGATGATTATATCTGTCAAGTGATAGATATTATTATCTTTAACATATTAATTCATTTCAGGCCATTTCTCTAACATTATCTCTACTCTAGCTGCTGATATACTTAAACTTAAAATCTTTTCCGGAGAGAAAATAAGAAGTTTGAGGCCTGTAGAACAACAATGAGCTCAAAATATTCGATAAATCTCCACAGAGCTGAGGGAAACTGTAGAGAAGGAGAACAATTCTTTATGGGTTCATCACACCTATTGTTAATATAAAAATACTGACTACTGCAGCTTTAAATATTGTGCAAAATAAGGTAAAATAAAACATGTACTTTTTCCCCCTTTCTCTCCTGGTTCCTTTTTCTGTCTGTCTCTGCACCCTGACTAATCTGCAGCTCTCTTTTATCTTTTCTCTGCTCTCCTTTTTACATCACTCTGTTTTTACAGCCTATACAGTACCGTACTTCATCTTCCTACTGTTTCTGTCTCTTCATTCAGTCTGCACGTACTGTAGACAAATCTGTGCACTCTCGAGAGCACAACACAGGATATTTTTAACGCATCTCTACTTCTTTCAATTTGTTCTCCTTCACATGCCTCTCTCTCCTATACAATCCCCTCCCATCTATTGGCTTTTACTAACCATTAAATCTGAAAGTCATGCTCACACTTAACTTTAATGGTGATGCATTTATGGCACATTAAAGAAATCAACAACACAAACCACGAAGTACAATAACAACTGCTTGGAAAAAGAGTTAGTTAGTTTAATAGCATAGACCAGACTTTCTTAATTCCTCCCTAAAACACCAATTTTTTAAACTTCACCTGTTTTCAGCATCCACAGTCAGAAACACACAAGAAAAGAAAGAAAGAGGAGTAAAGAAATACAAACACAAATGGATGATAAAGTGAACAGCGATAAAGACAGAGCCCAAACAATAAAGCTTTAAGAAGAAGCAGCAAAAGAGCAAAAGATGTGAGAGGGAACGATGGGTGAATGATAACACAGTGCGGGTGATATATCATCCTGTAAAATGAAGTGGGAGACAGAGAAGATATCTGCGATGGGAAGAACAAAAGTGGAGAGACGACAGGGCGGAAAGATGGATCAAGCTGAGGTGGAGGGCAAAAAGAAATAGAGAGATTAATAAAGGAGAAGGATGAGTGATAGCTGGACAAATGTTGAGGACAGAGGGGAAGCTCAGGGCAGATTATTAGGAAGGAGAGAAAGAAGGCAGAAGGAAGATAAAGTAAGAAACCATGATGAGAGAGGGAGAGAATAAGGGAAAATAGAGAGAAAAAAGATGAAAGAGACAATGATCTGGAATCAGATAGAGGGAAGAAGGACTGTATTGGAAAAAGTACTGAAAGAGGGGTGAGAGATGTGAGAAGAGATGGAGCTTGTGTGAGTCACATCGTCTCCTCCGCAAGCTATTAGTGATTTAATCACTCAGACATCACTGTGCGTGTGTGTGCGCGCGTGTGTATCATACCAGATTACCCTGAGCTAGCACAGTCAGGAACTGGCTCGTCTTTCACAGCAGCCTTCATCCATCATGTCAGAGTCGAGGTTCTCAGACTGTGGGTTGACACCCAAAGCAGGTCGGTCTCCACTAACTATGGTGACATAGTAATGTGTGAATTAAAAAGTGAGAAGAAAAACAACAGTGTAATTGCCATTGTTAATCAATGGCAAGCTGCCTTTACAGTGGTGACTTTTCACAGGCCAGAGTCCAAATATATACGGAGGTATCATAGACTATTGGCTGTGCTACACCATCTTCTTTAATTTAGCCTCCTCCTCTTAAGTATGGATTGCTCCACAAAAAAGCAAATAGAAGACAGGAGTTAGTTCATTAACTTGTTTTGGAGAGTTTCCTTTTTCAAATTAACAATCCAGTCACTCTATGTCTGTTACACACTGTGGCTACAATGTGTAATGAAATCCTATATTCCCGTGGTGTGAGATTTGTGAGAGTTTTTTTTTCCAGTAGACATTACTAACAAGGCAGAAGAGCACAGAGTAAAGTGATAATGTTCATATTAAAACTGCTATAGGCAACTTTTGGGAATCACGGCAGTGGTACTATGAGGTCCGAAATTAATGCACTCTGCTCCACCCAGCCCTCCCATGACTGCTATACTCCACCATGCTCAAACAGAATTAACAGACCTTGCTTACAGTAGAAGGACACGTCTCGCTCAAGAACCCTTAGCAATGGGTGTGTGTCGCAGAAACCTTACGTATATACCACATTATGGTATGCTTTGATGCATCTTTGTAGTAAAATTACCACTACCATTGTAGTATTAAATAGCTCAAGAAGGAAGACTTCACCTTGCTAATAGACAGTTAGCAGTATAAATAAAAGTATGTGAATAAAACTATTAAATGAAATCATGTAAAATCCTTACAACTAAAGCACAGAGTGGTGATAACGGTAATGTAAGGAGAAAACAGAGGGAAACCCTATCATGCCCAGACTGGCTAGCAGTGGCGGCTGGTGAAATTATTTTGGGGGGGGGCGCACTTTTGCAACTCAGTTTTAAGTTGCGCTCTAACCACAAAGCACCGTTATCATGCATCACACTACTTTAAAAAATTAAATTAACATAAAAATACACAGTCTGTGTTTTCAGTCATTTACTATTTATAAGTAAATTTCGCCCGTCTCAGCTTCAACTGAGAACATGAAGTCAAGGAACTCATTCTGCACTGTCTCAGATGTCCACTTACACACAGTAACAATCTGCAGGTACTGCTGCATCCAGAGATCCAACAAAGTCCACCAGCCCTCTAAAAATGCCAAGATTTTCTGAGTGTTCACTTTCATCATGGCCACGCAATGCTAACTCAAACACCACAGACTTTAATGCAGTCTATTATCTTAGACATAATGTGTCGATTTTTGTCTCCCTCCTCATTATGTCATCTCATTATGTTCTATCCTGTAGTTTTCATTAAGCTGTGTAGCAATATTCACATTGCTGAACATTGTAAGACACACAGCATTTTCCATGTGGCTGCTAGTCTGTTCATTCTTTCTCACTTTTTCAGGAAAATGTATTAAATCCGTCATACCTGTCTGAATCCAGCCTCGCTCTGTTCCTGGCAGCT
>JAUMHL010000011.1:13130836-13161525 GCA_032362345.1 Sandelia bainsii
TGTGAACTTTTTACGTTTTCCATAAATTTCACCCGAAAGCCAAATATCCCTAACTTTTTGTGAGTAGTGTATGTTCTCTGTGGGAATTAATTTACACTACTATGTGTGCTGTAAGGCATTTACACACCAGTTTCTAGTCTCACTTATGCTTTGCTGAGTGGTTGGTGCACTTGTCTTGAACTCTTGGATGCAATTTTGAAGGGAAATATGTCACATTTATCATTGTGTTTCCATTGACAAAACTGTTACCGGCACAGATATTTCCTACACTTCCTGTTTCCTTGTTAGTTAGCCTCAGAGGTTAAGACCACTTTTTAAAGTCTTTGTGAACTTAAATATTTAGACGGGTTTCCTCAAAGCAGTACAGTATGAGCAACTGTGTGCACATACACTCACACACACACCTTCTCAATATGTCCTGTCCATGGCGCTGAAGATACACAGTATTGCATAATATACTAGAGGTGCGAAACATTATGGCACATCCCGTAGTATTTAGAGCGACAAAGTCCTTGTTGGGAGGAGGTCGGGTTTGGTGGTTGGGTCACAAAATCCAAGAGTTCCCACATGAGAATAATTATTGTGTGTTTTAACCATGACTGTCGACATTATTGTCTTCAGGGTTATTTTCTGTGATGACACAGCTCTACAGGAGACATTATACTGTTTTCAAAGGTCAAGCACTCCCCATGACTAGTAAACTGACCTTTACCTCTGATACCGGTGGACTTTCTTTAAATGCACATTTCGAGTGTCCACCTTGCTGGAGTATAAATGATCAAGATGCCAGATCGCTTTCAGCTCCAGGCAGCACTCAGCAGACGTCTGACCTCTGATCTCGTACAGCAACAAGAGAAAAGAGAAATTGATTTTTTTTGGTGTACATGGAGCTTAGCTGTCCTTTTTCTTCTCCTCTTCCTTCTTCACTTCACTTTTAACATGTAGATTTCTCCCAATAATTTTCAGCAGTACCTTAGCAGTACTCCACTCCTTCATCCAACACGTTTTTCATCCTACGCTCCTTTCCCAAACACTCATTCCAACAAACGTGACATATTAATATATAATACTAAGTTACTAGTCGGGTTTTGCTTAATGGAAGAACATAGACAAAAGGAGTAAACACAACTATTACAAATGAGTGCAGGAAGAAATACTATAGGAGGGACAAGAGAGAATGTCTGGGCGGTGATCTAGCTAAATTGCTTTGGCAGCAAATCCCTGTTATCTGAATAATAGGCTAGAGAGAGATGGATGAAGAAGATGGGAAGAGGAATCAAGTAAGGAAGGAGGTGAGAGGTACAGTAGGAGAGGAGGTAAGAAAGAGGAAGTGGAAGAAAATAAAAATATGTCAGGTGGAAAGTGGAGGAAATCAGGAAAGAAGTCTTAAAATGTAAATAAATAAAGGTGAAGGCAGAAGGGAGGAAGATGCAAATGAGGAGAAGTCACACGTGTGTAAAAGCAAGCGGTAAGAGAGGGAGGAGAAACTGAGAAAAAAGGTTAAGAAGAGAGGGAACAGGGGTAATGACAGCTCAACCTTCATAGAAGAAAGAGAAATGAATTTAATGAGACAAAGACAAAAAAGAAAAAAGAGAAAAGACACAGATAAGTGCAGCAGATAAACAGATTCAGTCCAGAGGAAAGGGTGATTTTTTTGACAAAGGATTCGACATCACAATGATGAAACTAGGAGAGAAAACACGAGAGGCGTAAAACATGAAAAAAATCAAGAGGGTGAGGAAAATAATGAGAAAGTAAATGAGCGGAGAAAGAGACTAAGGAAGTGAGAGATGAGAGCAAACAACAATCACAAGAGTCTGTGGGATATTGATAATATGAGAGGTAGTGAGTCACCTTAAGCTCAGAGTCAATAACTTATTGTCATGAAACAGCTATAGACGAATGGACTGAGACAATGCATACGTGCAGCTAATGCATAGATGTTCAGATGGAAGAGAGGTGAGTCTTTAGCCATGCTAGCAACTCTGTGAGAAACACGAATGTTTGTACCTAATTTTG
Source organism: Sandelia bainsii (assembly GCA_032362345.1). Taxonomy (NCBI): domain Eukaryota; kingdom Metazoa; phylum Chordata; class Actinopteri; order Anabantiformes; family Anabantidae; genus Sandelia; species Sandelia bainsii. The sequence continues at coordinate 13,132,856 of JAUMHL010000011.1, forward strand.
TGTCAGTTCATTAAGTAGATGTCATATTTCAATTGACAGTTGATCTAGATTTTGATCTGATATTTTACAAGAGTAAAAACTGGGGGATCATGAAAGTCAATATTGTTAACGCTTAAAACTGTGGAGATGATAGTAGATTTCAGACGACACCCCCCTGCTCCACCCGCCCTTCACCATACTCTGCTCCCCTGTGTCAGCGGATGAAACCTTTAAGTTCTTGGATTCCACCATCTCCCAAGACTTGAGGTGGGAGACCAACATCAGCTCCATCCTCAAAAAGGTTCAGCAGAGGATGTACTTCCTGCGGCAGCTGAAGAAGTTTCATCTTCCTCAGGAGCTGCTGATCCAGTTCTACTCTGCTGAGAGTGATCCTCACATGCTTCATGAATTCTAATCCTGCATGGATAACCCACATACAGTAGAGAAAGCAAGAATATTTGTTTCCTAATTACTTTAGACTCGCAAAGTTGCATTTTCTTATGGATAAAATATCGCTATAATTGTATTGTAGCCAACACAACAACAGTACTTGGAGCTTCTTCTAATCTAATCTGCTGCAGTCTCAACTCCATTCACGTCAGCCTTTCATATAGTTTCCTGTCCTGACACACTAGCAACAGACTGTTACCAGAGAGCAGGCTTGATCCTGCAGTATATCGCTCTCTTATCTCTCTCGCTCCCCCCTCTATACTTTCCCCCTTGCTCCTCTCTCATCCATCCCTGACCTCACTGTTCATGAGCAGCAGTGACTGCATCATTGATAGTACATTATTTCACACAAGCACATGCACGCACGCAAACACACTCTGCCCTACAGACACTCCTACCTAGAGGTTAGGAGGTATCAGATGGCAAACTTCTTGTCCATTAAACCATTAACTGAATTCCAGTCTGGTACACACACACATTTGTACTCCTTTACTGCGCTTGTGAGGACCCTCAACGACAAAATGCATTGATTGCCTACTGTAGTACTTATTCACCATAACTAGAATACATAACTAACTCAGCCCTTAACCTACACAACTTCAGCCTAAATCCAAATCTTAACTCTCAAACAATCCTTTAAAGACAAACTGCACACACTATAAGTGTAAAACTAAAAATGGTTCTCAGAAGGATAGAAGTACAAGAGCACACAAACACATACACTACATACACACTCTCTATCATCTAAGTCTTTCCCTAAGGGCAAGCCACAGATGAACAGCTTTTGAGTGGCCTTGCCAACATTTGCCACCCCTTGCCACACAAGCACACAGATACACACACACACACACACACACACACACACACACACACATTTGTATTATTATACTAGTGAGGATACTCATTGACATAAATATATTGACTATCCCCATGACATAAACCCTAATCACTGTTCAAGCTTAAGCTAAACCCTATTTATAATCTTGTCAATCAAACAGCACCTTAATGAAACCACAATGTCCTCCCTCTGCACGAATGATCTCACTCCTACCATCTAAACCTCCAACTGGTCCTCACACAGATAGATACACAGGACCACACACACACACTCCCTGACACACATATACGGTGCACTTGCTTTATAGGCCCCAGGAGGTGCTGGGGAACTGCATTCCCGACTGTTTTATGTATTGGTCAATTTAACTCTGCTAACATCAGCATATTAAAAATGCATGTGCCCAAGGACGCGAGAGCCATTTTGTGAATATGTATGTGTGTACACGTGTGAGCAAAGGGTTTTAATTCCAGTAGCCTTCCTTGATAAGTGGCGTTATTACGCTGTTGTCTATCTAATAGGGCTGTTTACACTGTGATTGCATGTTAAACACTAAATTAACCTATTCAGAGATTTCTGAATTGGGGTCAGTCACACAGAAAGGAAACACAGAGAGGGACGTGTCATTAGCAATGCAAAAATATGTCAGTCACCCGTTGGTAATACAAAACATCGAACAGGTTTTTCTGAGAGGCGGCCTGTTGGTCATGAATCATTCTAGTAGCTTGTGCACAGTATGGCAAGCATTAAACTAGGCGTTGAGCAGATTGTAGTGAAACACAGTGATAGTTGAGTTATAGGACAGTTTGTGAAATCATGCATATGACTTGTTGCTGAAATGAGTCTACGGACGTATGAGAAAGACACAACATTTCCTCACATCATGGAGAAATTCAAATGTCCGAAAGGGGCCTTGGGCATTCTCAGATATGCATTAGTAACTGACAACATCTCTGTACTCACATGGTCTCATCATTCTGAAACTCCAGCTTTCCAGCAGCTAGTTCATAGTCCTCCCCTCCTTTAGCAGTGCCATCCAGGGTTCGGTAGGGAACAGCTACCAGGCCTCGGGCCCCTGAAGTTCTGAGCACCTTCAACTCCATCACACCTACACTTTCACTCACCCTCTGACTGGCACTCTCAAAGGTAAAGATACCTGAGAACGAAAGAAAACAAAGAGCATGAAATACTTTGCTGGAGAGAAACACTAGAAAGACATCAATGATGGGGTCAACGAACACCTACGCTCTCATTTGCTAGCTCACTCTCCAAGGTCTATGGTATGTACAGTATATAGGGAGGATAATAGTTTGCCACCCACTCTCTCTAGATAAAAGATAATAAGCATGAGATAATGCCCACTCTCCACTGATACTCCCACACTTTAATTTAATGGATGTTATCAAAGTCCCGTAAATGAAAATATGACACCAATAAGAGAACTGGATGCTTTTTTTTTTTACATTTTTTGTAATACCTTTTTCTTGATATTCAACATGGGGGCGTTGTTCCTACCTGCATGATCGTCATCATAGATGGTCACTGTGGCTGTGTGGTTGTCGCCCAGCACGGCTTTGGGGGTGGCACTGGCATCCAGAGGGGCGGTGCCGATCTCAGGATACCCAACCACTCGAGGGTTACTGAGATGGACGTAGAAATACTCATCTTCCTCAAAGATGTCATCATCAATAACTCCGACTGTGATCTCTGGTAAAAGATGCGCATTTCCCCTTAGGATGTTGATTTTCATGTTGAGTAGTTATGGTTACACTATTTATGATGTCAATAATAAATAGAAAAAGATGTTTGTAGTAGTCAGTGGGAAAAATTCTGCCTGAAGTGCTGCACATGACCTCTACTATTTGAGCCTCAGCCTCAATGACATGTTTTCAAAATATGTCATGAATTATTGCTGTCACTGTTTTTACCTTTGAGGGTCTCTCCTGGCTTAAACAGCAGCGTCCCCTCTGCAAACTCATAATCTGAACCTGCGTTTGCTGTACCATCCTCTGTGCGATAATCCACCTGGGGGAGATGGGAGCACACAGAGAGAGAGAGAGAGAGAGAGAGGGAGAGGGAGCAAAAAAAGAGCCGTCAAAGATGAAACAGAGAGTGAGCAGATATGAAAAGGACAGATAAACACAAAGGGAGAGAACAGAAAAGAAGAGAGAGAGATAGAGGCGACGCCAAAATAAAAAAATAAAACATCGAGGAGAGGCATTTGGGGAGATGGGAACAGAGGGTGAGAGAACAAGAAAACAGCTTCATTAAACTGAGCCCTCTGGTCAGATACAGACTGATAATAAAGACTTTGAAGATAATATAACAAAACTTTCCCTGTGTCCCCTTCTTTCTCTGTCCTCTCTCCACTTACCCAGTTTATTAACCCCTCTATCCAAGACACAGGCTTATAAACGTACCTGCTTCACTTATAATGAGATAATGGTGATCAGATCCCATCAGCTTTTATATAAACATTATATCAAAATAATCTGTGGCTGTTGATAGGCAAAGCTGATTCTGTCGACGGTGCTCTTGTAGTCACTCTCATGGCTCTGCTCTATTTTTAGCTCTTCATGAAATGTGTATAAGCAACATAGCTGTAAGGATATTTTTGAGTGCAAGCATTAAGCTGGTTGACATTGCGGGGGCCACTGTTGCTTTATATATGTCATATGATTATAAAACTATAGAAAATTATAAAATGATGCATTGCCTTTGATGTTATATGAATAGATGTGGGTAGAGGGTATCAGTCGATCATACTGCTTGGGCTGAATTTTATTATGTACCACTGTACAAAATAATGATGTAACTGTGGTGATGCCTTCAATGTACCCTCAGTTTTCTACAATAAAGTATGACCAAGTTGTTCTGCATATCAAGTTAATCTGCTCTAATATTTTTATTATGGCGTGGTATGGTTGCCCTAAATTGTACTTGCTATATAACAGCAAACTTAAAGCTGCTATAATCATTGTTTGTTTGCTTGTTTTTCAAACAACTATGTGAACTTTAAATGTGTCAGTAATGAAATGAATTCAGCTGTGTGGAGCATTTAGCTTATTGTTTTGTTTGTTGTTAAGTTACAGCAGGCAGCTTTAAAACATCACTATACAATACATGTCCAACAACAATCGACAAAGTAACAAGTTAATGAACATACCACAGCCAATCATTTGCTTCAGAAGCTACTGGAGTGGAAGCAGAGTAAACTAACTTTAAATTCACTGTGCTAAAATGTGTAAATGTATTAAGAAGATATATTCATGTTTTGATTTATTTGAATTTTGTTTTAGCGTATTTAAAAAACAACAGATTCTTGAAACTGTTTTAACGGGATGGCCATCATCTATAAGTAGCCCTGTTGAGAAATCATGAGAACGGTGAAGGTCATAATTTCTTCATCTTTAATATGCTTCTCTGACACTGCCTGAAGAGCCGGTGTGTGAGCTAAACCACTTGACAACAGGCCAGACTGAGGTCATGACATCAGAATTCCTCTACAGACAGCACTTATGTTGCATCATAGTCTAATTTATATACAAGGAGAAGACTAGAGGAGACACAGTTTTGCAAAGCCCCTGTAGTAACAGTGAACAGATCAGATATCATTCCACTGACACAGACTCTCTCCAGGACACTTGAAAGAAAATCTCTTTTTCAGAGTATCAGGCTAAAGTTAAGCCCTAGATCAATGAGCCTTTGGAAAAAGTTGTGTTTTCTTTGAGTTAAAGCCTGAGCGGAAATCTGAAAGTGTGGAAAGCATTTTCTACTGTGTCTCCCAGTTCTCCTCTATTCGCCTCTCATCACCCACTTCTATCCTGAGACCAGCATCCGAGCAGACGGAGAAAAAGGATGCTCAAAGCCTCTGGAGGTGAGTTATGAGTGAGAACAGACCAAGACTAGGAGGTGTGCCAAGGACATGAGTGATCTTAGTCCAGTGAAGGTTTTTGGTTCCTCTGGTGTCTGCTTCTGTCTGGCTGACTGAGTCTTGGCCTCTGAACGTCAAAGACACACAACTTCATGTTCACACTTTAATTCCTGTTTTCTAAAATAATCTACTACGCTGTGGTGCATTTATTCTACACACACCTTGAACTGTGAACTGAACTGATCAGTTTGCAACTAAAGAACGTGAGCAGCAAAGGTTTTGTTCACTTCATATGCATCCCTGTGTCAGGTGTGGGAGGCATTCAGGGACTGTAGGTCAGTTGCGTTATGGAAGCACTAAAAGCCAAATGGTCATAGAAACTGTTAACCACACACCTCACTCCCCATCCTAGCCAGCCAACGAAATTAAGTTTTTTAGTATGTGATGTCAGAGAAATTAAAGTGAATTGTTTTGTTTTTTGGGACTGTGAACACATTTCTAAATTGTGAACTATGAAAAAGGCCTTAAAAACTTTAGCTCTTGTGAATCAAGTGGCACAAAACTTCACCTTGACAGTCACTCCAGGGTCTCCTCCGTGTCTGGCAACGGACAGTTTTAGGGAGCCACAGTTTTCAAAGCACTGGTACAAAGATGGTTCAAACTCCATCGTGATGGTGTGAGGGTCGTCCTCCTGGGCCTGGGTCTCATGACTACTCACCACCTGGAAAACACACTCACAGTGTCAGGTGCAGTGAATTTCAAATTAAATACAGATGGAGGAGAATTTATGTGTGTATCACCTTGCGAGCCTGGTCGGCGGCATGCTTCTTGAGGATGTTGCCAGCTCCGATCATCATCCTGGTTGCTTGAATGCGGTAGAACGCTCTGCTCTTCTGCTGCTGCATCAGGACCTGATCAACAAAATCAGCCAGTTAACAAAGAGATCTATGGTACTCACCATGTGTACAATAGCTATTGTGTTTACACAGATTAGTCTTACTTTTATAAAAGCTTTCACTATTAAAGTGACAGCTGCAATTTAAACATCAAGCAATAAATCTCCCTTAGGAAATTTTTCTTTCATCTCCACGGGGAGGTTTGAGGTCAAAGGTCATCGTAGATTCAATGAGTTATTGAAGGCTTCGTCAAAATTTGAATGTGAGTGGTACATAATTGGAAAAACACTGACAGAGACTGGTTTCCTTTAAGAATTAACCTCTTCATAATTCTCTTGCTGCAAACATTATATGTAATGAACCTTATCAATCTATGCTAAATGATTTCAATAAAATATATGAGTGAAGAATAATTTATTATCGTAATGGAAGCTGAACTCTGTGGATTTCATCACACAGAGTTTAATATAATGTGGCCTCAGAGCTGGGAACTTTAACATTTATTTAAATTTAGAAGACGTGAGCTGACAATTTTACCACAGAGCTGCATCTCTTTAGACAAAAGAAATCAGGTATTGTTAATTTAGCAAAAAACCTGATCTGTTTTTGCTGAGACCATTGTCCTAACTGAATGACAGACCAATTCCCCTGATCACTGAGTGGAAAAAGGATTTATTTTTTTAATCAGTGATTCATTACGACCCCAAGAACCTTAATTTACCCAGTTGAGTTTCATCTACAGGTTAGCTGCCACTCTTATTTACAGCACAAGGCTGTGGAAGTAGCTGCAAAAGAAGGGAGGCTTGAATACAAACAAACATCTGGGAGTTGCCCTGTGCAGCTTTGCCTGCCAAACACCTTTCCTTCATTGTTTCTCTACCCAAAACAAAGACTATAAAATGGCTTAGAGAGGAGGCAGGAGGAAGGAAGAAGACAAGCAGAAAAAGGGATTGCAGGGGAGACTTGGACAGCTTCTACGATTTATTACTAAAGGATTAAAACTATGCAGGGAGTAATGCTGAGGCATCCTTAATGTACCGGAGTGGTGATGCCAATTTTTCTACATCATAGGTGTGGGAAATATTACATGCACACAGGGGGGGTGTACATGACAACCATTTAGTAGCAGCTTCCTTCTTTCACCAGGGATGAGAACAGATTCACTAACTATAAAAAATAGATACTATATATACTACAAATAACAAACAAATTTAGCAAAAACTCTTATCGCAACGTCCACTTGCTGGCTTTTTATGAAGTTTTCAATTGCATCCCAAAGTATTCTTTAAAGCATCACCTCAATATGTGACAGACAGCTTTAAAAAAAAAAAAAAACTTCAGCCAGTGAACCTTGTGATTTTTTTCAAGCTACAGCTACACAGCTCACGTACACTACATGTCTAACGTTCACTTAACTTACCGGGTAAAAAATCACAACAGGACAGAAAGCAGATTTTTGCTGTTGGCAACACAGTCCTGGGACTCGAGGAGAATAGTTTAGATTGATCTAGTTTGTTAAATGCAATCATCACACAACTGTCAGAAAATGGTCCCAAAATTTCTCTGCATCTTTTTTTCTTAAAACTTGATTCATCAGAACCACTCAGACTTCTTCTTTGTTTCCTCTCTTTTCTTTTTACTTGCTTGATTAAACCTGATGGTATCTTGCTCTCTTTCCCTCTCACTCTTTCCTAACCTTCTCCATCTCCACTTGCCTCTCTGCCTCTTCTTGTCTGTCTGTGTGAGTAAGTGAATGTCCTTTTGTTTTCCGTCTCTCTCTCTGCCTACACACATGCCCACCACTTCACAGTCTCTAGCACCTCTCCATGTCCCCAGCTCATCCTCTTTTCACACCTCTTCTCAGTCCAGCCTCATTTTTAAAATGGAATTCATAATTTCCATAAATGCATTTGTGTTTTAAAAGCTGTTTTTAAAAAAATCACCTGGGTGACAGAGGGGTTGCATGTTACAGTGCTGTCAGTCAAGGCAATTGGCACCTTACTCTCTGCAGACTAGTGATTTAGTCAGCATAACACTCCACGAAAAACTATATTTTCCTGGAGTGTTTGTGGTTAAAAACTGAGTTAAAGAGTTACAGTGAGCTGACGGCTGTGTGAATCATCCTACCTGTAATCACCTAAAACACCTTGTTCACAACTGAAAGTGCAATGGCGTCATCTCCAAAGTGTCGCTGTCAGAGGAGTCGCATATAAAATGTGATGCATGATTTTGAGTTTGCTGCTGTTTCATTTTTTATGTTAGATGTAGATAGGTCCTAAAAAGATGTGAAATTGAGTGGAGAAACTTTAAGGAAACAACAGCTGAAAGAAGAGGAGCAAGCAAGCTGGAAGAAATGAAGCATTGTGTTAGCTTAGGCATTTTTTGCTTCATTGGCCGTTTGGCTACCAGCCGACTAGTAACCCCCCATTATATTCAAGTGAGTGTACATGATCTTTATCACCTGGCACTTCTCACAGACTCCTTGGCAAACTTGGAATTGTTGAACAAAAATCTTGTGTATTGTATATATTTGACAAAAAAAGCCCATTTCTGAAATAGCAAAAAAGAATTAGAAACTACTTTTTTGCCAAGAGTAGAAGTTTGATACCACTTTGATATATATCTTTCAGGGAGAAGGATATGTCTATTAGCACCTCTGAAACTCACTAACTGACTCTGTGTGTGTGTGTGTGTGTGTGTGTGTGTACAAACAAACCCTCTCTAACCTGATAATTAGCCATCTCAATGAGCTGCTCCATGTCTTTATCCGGATGTCGCTGCTTCAGCTCCTTCAACGTCCTCGCCATGTCCCTCCTTGCTTCGTCCTCCTCGTCCTTTGCTCCTCCCTCTTCCATCATCCCTCCGTCCATCCCACTGTGACAGTTCAGTGCCATCTGTCCATCCAGCTCAAGCATGTCCATTTTGGTGAACCCACCCAGACCCAGCACTCCTCCACCACCTCCATCCATTCCTCCAATCCCTCCATCAGCCCCTCCTTCGGTTTCAATGATGATGCCACGGGTCTTGTCGGCACGATAACGCTTACGGACGTATTTGTAGATAAGGAGGCGGCGGTCTGCCACCCAGGCTTGGACCACACACAAGGGGAAGCAGAGGAAGGTCAACACTGCCTCCCATACCTAAAGCAGAGAGGAGACAGGGTCAACACCTTTTTTCCTTCCCTGCTTTGCTTCCTTTGCTTCCTAACAATCTGACAACTTTGTCTTTTTCACAAACTTTCCTCCCTTAACAGCTTTCCTTTTTCTCTATCCTCACCTCCACCTCTCCAGGCGAGAAGACACTGAGAATTAGGTAGAGCCAGATGTAAGCAAAGATACTCCATGCCGCCGTGACGAAAAACACCCGAAGGTGTTTGATTTTGCGTGTCTCTCCATCAGGCACCACGTACACACACAGGGCGATGATGATAAACATGTTGAAGGCAGCACTGCCCACGATGGTGCTGGGACCCATAGTGCCAGCCTCGAAATTGTGACCGCACACCTATAGAGACGGTGAAAATCAGATTACCGTGTTCCCATTACATTCTGTATCAGTTATTGTAATGTGTAACCATGCGACTCACAATGTACCAACCTCAATAACAGACAGCAGTATCTCAGGGGCACTAGACCCCAAGGCCATTAGAGTGAGATTGGAAACAGTCTCATTCCAGATCCTGACCGTAGCGGTGGTGGTCTCACCATTCGGCTTCTTGATGGTGATCTCTTTCTCCTGGGAGGTTATGACCTGAAGATGAGAAGAGAGGAGGGGGGAGAAAAGAAAAATAAAGAAGGAGGAAAAAGCAACAGCATGAAAGGGAAAGAACATGAAAGGAGGCACCAAAAGAAATGAAAAAAGCAAAGAAAAAGGCAGTAGACACCAAACGGAAAAGTTAAGGTGAGGCAAAAGGAAAATCAAGGTAAGGAAAGGAAGGAAAGCAACAAAAATCAAAAAGAAAGGAAGCAGTGGAGATGAGGCGACACCAAAAGTAAGGGAAAATAAAACAAGGATAGGCAAAATGTGTATGATGAGGAAACAAAAGGTGGTTTATTTTAAAGGGTAACACAGCTGTCTTACTAAAGGTGATACATTATATTTTTCCAATTTGATGATGAACTGTGTCCTCTATAAAGCCATGTAATGTTGTATGGAGAAACTCATAATGCAATAGATAAATAGTAAAATAATGCCAGTAATATTCATGTATTGCCTACCTCTATAGACGACATAAATCTGTCCGCTATGATGCTCATGCCCAGGAACATATAGATGAGTGCTACGAAGTAAACAATGGCGCGTGCCACTTTGTCCCCTACAGAGGGGTTCTGAGGGTTCCACACAGGCAGTACCACTCCTGAAAATGATAATCAGACAGTTGCTGCAGAACATCACAAGCATGTGGGCATTTTCTCAAAGTTCAGTGGCAGTACAACGTGATGAAGAGTTACAGGAAGCAGGAGCTTATGGTCACATTTGTTCTACTAAAATGTCATAAAATGGACCAATGTGTACAAGTCTCAGGGTCGTAAATTGGCACAATCAGTCCTGACTGAGCACTTGTACTTTTTTACTTGGGAGTCACTTCAAATTTCATTATTTTTAACTGTGATAAAAGTTCATTATGTCAGCAGCTTATATGACTGGTACGCAGTATCCAGTTGCACCTTCTGAAATGGTTAAGAGAATAAATCTACCTTCCTTCGCTACCCATATAATCATGTTTAAGCCTTCTAATGTGCAGTGTGATCATGCACAAGACCGCCCCACCTTCCTGACAGGTGTCTCCAAGAGCTGAACAGTTTTTCCCAGACGAACTTGCGTGGACCGATCCTGGAAGAGACAGAAGTAGAAAAAAGGAGAGGAAGAAGAAGAGGAGGGAAGGAAGGCGTAGGGGGGTGAGAAAGGACATGGCTGATGGAGCCATTTCTGCTGATGCAGCCAGGCCTTCACTGGACTCTGGGGTCTACTGGGTCAGCCTAACGTGGGGTGACGTCCAAATCCTGGAGTTATACAGAGAAAAGGAAGAAACAGAACAACAGAGGTTAATAAACCTTTTAACCACACCACTTACGTGATTCTCCCATGAACCATTTCAGTTGGTTTTAACGATATTCATTGCAAAAACACCTTCTGCACCTTTTAAATAAGCCCAAGTACATTTAATTACAGCTTGCTGAAAGTGGTAAAACCTGAAGGTAAGAGCACAGGGTGATGACAAAAATACCCCTGGCTTTGGTGGGCTGTCAGCAAAACCCTATATTTGTAACCAAGAGTCACAGCAGTCTTGATTTTTAAAAGAACTCCGCAGAAAGTGGTTGCAGTGGATTAAAGCAGATGAAATGAAAGCCATAATGAAAGGTTATTACATAAACGGAAGTCTAAACAAAAGAAGAGTAGGAAGAAGCACTGTAAATGATGATACACTTGTAGCCAGCATCTGTAATAAAGTTAAAATAATAAAGTTGAAGTGGATGTTGCCAGTCTGATCTCCACAGGAGCCTGATGAAAAAAATCAATCAACTCTTGTTTTTAATCTGAACTGTGGTAAAGTCGTTATGAACTTCTTTTTTTTAGCCACAGAGCAGACAGTAGACACATTACTTTAATGGTAACGTTGACTTTAGGACTTTGTATTGAGCAACAGAAAACTCTCAGAGCATCTCAAGCTCATATAAGGTTTGTAAACATGAACCTAGTCTTGAATTGAAGTGATATCAGATAACCAGTGATTTAAGTTGTGCAAGAGCAAAAGTTTGGCATTATAAAGCTAGAAGGGCACATTGAAGCTACAGTAAGTGGAGTCATGGCTCCCATAGTGCCGTGCGTGGCAGTAAACATAAGCTGAGAACAAGCAGGAGACAGCAGCGATACAGCAGCCATATGTTAATATGGCACAGTTAATATGTTGTGAGTGAAAGCAGACCAGAAAAAAAAAGGAAGAGAAACAGATTAACTTGGCACCGTAACGTCAAATTCATGGAAACAGAGGAACAGAAACATACAAAACTGCACAAAAATATGGATGGATATGCACAAAACAGAGAGACAAATACACAAACAGTGTCAGTTAGGGCAGAAGTTGCTGACCTTGTACTCAAATGCCCTCACACACTTCCAAATCTTGAGACACACACACACCACACTCAGGGTTAGTCAGCCCTGGATGAAAAATTACTGACCCGGTCTTCAAACCAACACATACTAGCACACACACACACACACACACACACACACACTCACACACACCTATGCACAAACAACCACAGTTAGTCATCTGTCGCAACATTAGCAGGGAGTTGCTGACCCTGTCTTCATCTATCTTCCAGGGTCTCGCTGCTCTGACAACAACCTGTCACTTCAATACTCAGCTCGCTTCTCTCCTCTGCCGTCTATCCCTCTCCTGCTTCCCTCCACTCTCTCAGTCTCTGTCTTCTTCTCTTTCCTTTTTTTCCTGTTGTCTGTTCTTTTCAGTCAGAAGTACGACTTCATTTCTGTATCACCGCTTCAGGAAGTCATGTTTTATTCAATTATGGGAAAACTTGAACTTTCTCACCTTGGCTGCAGTGAAAAGCTCCCCAAATCCCTTTGTATGCTAATTACTCACACGTCCGCACACATCTGCTACCCTCTAGGGAGGCCAAGGATAAGGCACCGTCTAAAGACAAGATCAACTGAAATATTAAAGACTTTAAATTAAGACCTCAATAATAGTTTTTTTTGAAAACTTTTTTTAGTTTGATCAGCAATTCAGGTAGCATGTTAAGCCTGTGTGTGAGGTTGCTTGTCTTGCATTGTCTTGTTGGCACTCATTTCAAATGTTTGTACAGCACAAATGCACATAAGTTTTAAATATATAAGTATAGTGTTCATTTTAGCGCTGAGGCAGATTTAGCAAAAGTGACTTAACAAAAATAATCCCACCTTAGAGTCAACATACTCGTACTCATACGTGTTGATTCACACAACATCTGACTGTCTGCAGATCTATGACAAATGAGCAACTCAGTCTAGTGATGAAGACTGTAAGTGATGAAGACTGGCTCCACAACAGGACAGAAAGCAGATTTTTGCTGTTGGCAACACAGTCCTGGGACTCGAGGAGAATAGTTTAGATTGATCTAGTTTGTTAAATGCAATCATCACACAACTGTCAGAAAATGGTCCCAAAATTTCTCTGCATCTTTTTTTCTTAAAACTTGATTCATCAGAACCACTCAGACTTCTTCTTTGTTTCCTCTCTTTTCTTTTTACTTGCTTGATTAAACCTGATGGTATCTTGCTCTCTTTCCCTCTCACTCTTTCCTAACCTTCTCCATCTCCACTTGCCTCTCTGCCTCTTCTTGTCTGTCTGTGTGAGTAAGTGAATGTCCTTTTGTTTTCCGTCTCTCTCTCTGCCTACACACATGCCCACCACTTCACAGTCTCTAGCACCTCTCCATGTCCCCAGCTCATCCTCTTTTCACACCTCTTCTCGGTCCAGCCTCATTTTTAAAATGGAATTCATAATTTCCATAAATGCATTTGTGTTTTAAAAGCTATTAGCTTTTTCTTGGGCTGAGTAAAGCTGATCTTTAATTTCCAGAGCTGACTGTAATGAAAATGTGCAAGATTGCATGACAGTGTCCATTCACAGAGCAAATTACAACAAAAAATGAAGTTAAAAGTTGCAGAATATTAGCTGGGAAATAGAGAGAAGAGTAAAGAAGATTTTCCTTTCTTAGAAACACAGGGTTTCTGATTTTCTTCTTTTTAAGTATTACAGTCTTAACACACATTGCTGAGATAAAATTGTACAAACTGCATGACACTAAAATAAGATGCTAATAGTCACATTGCTACTGTCTTATTTGTCTGTTCACTCTTTTCAACCAGTGAGTTTGTGTCCGGACCTTAAAATAGCTTCTTAGTCTTTGTGTATGTATATGTGTATGTGTGTGTGTCCTTAATGTCCCCAGGGCTTTCCCTTGTAAGACATGAATCAGTCTGACACACACACACACACACACACACACTATGACCTGCTGACTTTTCTCACAACTGTCAGTGATGCTCATGCATGTGCATGCAGGCATGTACATAAAACAAATGTGTGCATGTGCACATACACACACAAACTGTACAATCCACTGAGGCACTCACAAAACCACCTGTGAATTTCTTTTATTCTGCTTTCAATCAAGCCAACAGGTGTTCACAGGTGTTCTTCTATGAAGATCTGTGTGTGTGTTTGCGTATGTTTCTGTGTGTGTAAGCAGATAATCTGATAATTGGGTGATTCATGTTTACAGTGAGAAGAGAAGAGAAGAGAAGAGAAGAGAAGAGAAGAGAAGAGAAGAGACCCATCTCTTGAGGTTACAAAATAAAAGTTGATAATATACATGTCACATGAAAGGTCTAATTCTTTCTCTAAGTTCTAAGATTTTCAGAAAAATAACTACAGAGTGTATTTACATTCTGTACCTCTCTTTATAGCAGATTTCATTTTTAGCGGCGGAGTCCGCCATTCCAACCAGGGACTCTGCACACACTGCAATTTACTGGGAAAATGAGGCAGCCTGTAATCATTGTCTTGTTTTTTGTAGTTTTAACTCATTGATATTACAGTTCATGGCTCATATAAGACCTTTATTAAGTGAGCGATCATCAAAAGAGTAATTCTGGGCACCAGTCATCTTAAATATCGCAGAAAGTAATGTAATTCTTCAAAACAATACATTTGCTTGGCACTACTCTAAACAGATACAGAAGATGCTGTTTTGTTGTATATCTAACAAAGTAGCTGACGATGTTGTTGTTTGCTGTAATATTAATCCACACCTGCTGTTACCACCAGTAACCACAGGTGTCACCAAGAGTGGTTATTTTGAGTCTGAATAAACCAGTAAAACAATGATGGCCTCAAAAGTGAATTTGGAATAATGTTAAGTATAGCAAATGCCAGAGGGGGCTACAGGATGAGATGAAGACAGACAACGCACATATTCACACCCACTGCGGAGCACATTACACACACACACACACACATGCCCTGACCCGCTTATTGAACAAAGTAAGAGCATCGACCATGGCTGTTGATTCATTTCACATCAGCGGTGCTTCACTGCTTGGCCCTATTTGACGCTATGAATCACAACACACACATGCACACACACACACTCACATACTGCAGAGGGCTAATGTCTTAGGGTTAAATGACATTTGATTCATCACATCTTCCCCTGCTCAGATAGCATTCCTACTTTCATTAGTGCATCCTGCCTATTCCTCTTTTTCTCTATCCTCCTTTCCTCGCACACTACAAACACTGCCTTAACAAGTAACGTGACATATTATTGACTTGAAAATAAATTAAATGTGATCATTGTATTTCGTGGACAGTTTTTTCTTTCCATCTCTCCATCCTTTTTCTCTTTATATCTTATTTGACTCTGACCTATACATTTCCCAGTTGTATGTCTCTTTTTAATGCATTTGGTTTAAAAAGTAAAGTAGCCTAATATCACAATCAAAATTTTCCTCCCTTTATGTCTGTCGTCCATCTTTTTTTTCCACATCCATCCCTCTTCTTCGATATCCCTCCATCTCTTCAGCCCTAACTCTAACAGTTCCTGTATGTCAAACGCTTTCCTCCCTCGCTCCATCTTTCTCTCCATCTCTGTAAAAGTTATTATATCTCTTTCACAGAGCAAGAAAAAAAACATGAAGCCAACTTGACTGAACTTGATCATGTCACATGTGTGTGTCTGTGTGTTTGTGTGTAAGTGGACTGTTCCCTGCAGATTTACTGGTGGTGTTCTCTGTGGGAGAATTTGCTGTGTGTGAGCATGTACACAAAGTGGTGTGTGTGTGTGTGTGTGTGTGTGTGTGTGTGTGTGTGTGTGTGTGTGTGTAAATGTACATGCATGACTGATCTCCAAGCTCCAAGCTCAGAGGGGGGGCAACAAACAAGGCAGCGAAGGCAACCCAGCAGGGTGCAGTTATGTGGGAGGGGGGAGCAGAGTGGTGGTAGCTGCCTGTGGGACCCAGAGCTCCAAGAGCTTGGTCTATTGGTTAAAGAAAGAGGAAGATGATGAGATGAGAATGATGTAACAGAGAGGGTGGTGTCGGGGGGTGGAGGGGAGAATAAAATAGAAAGAGAACAAGAAATAAAAGACTGACATAAAACCCCAAAAAGGCAAGGAGAGGATGTACAGAGATAAAGAAAAAGGTAGAGACAGAGAGGCAGCACATGAGTGTGTGTGGTTGTGGGATTACAGCTATCGAGTGGCTGGAGAGCTGATGAGATGCATAATTAGGCAGATTTAATGGCGATAGTGAACGCGCCTCACTGGGCCGTGGGTACAGCTGTCCAAGCGTGTTAGAGAGTGCTGCAAAGTGCTGCCCATACTCCACATACTGCACAGCACAGTGCAGATTGAAGGCATTGGTGAACACAACCCAGTGAAACGAAAAGAAAGACATCAGGAACGCAGCCTGGCTGTCCCCTCCAAACAGCGTTAAAAGTTTCTGCAGAATGTTGCACATGAATCAGTGACCACTGGGTTTATGATGTTCGTATGATGTTCGTGTGCAGGCATATATATGTGTGTGTGCTTGGATCTGAAGAGGCTAGCGAATGAAATCTGCAGACACGCTGACTAGTGTCCGTTGAATTAACTGTACCTTTACAGTGAGCTGCAAAATGTAACAGAGAGAATAAACAAATGCAGATTCTCATTAAAGATAAATTTCTTAATGATTTCAAAACAGTGTCAGTGACTGTAGCTTATTCATAGAGGAGGCTGCTATTCTAAAATGTGGCACATCATTTTGGTGCTTGCAAATGCATCCCACTGGAGTTTAGAGCAGCTACTGATGCACCTGTTCCTTAGCCTCTTTTCCCTTGCAAAACATTGTTGCCATATATCCCATTCATAATACCATCAACCTGATGGTAGGTCACAAAATTATGTATAAAATATTTCTGTGACTGAAATACAATCATAAGCTGACTATTTCATAACTAAATGATGGAGGCAGATGGACATTTATTATTGAAACTAGACATGTGTGTGTATGTGTGTGTGTGTGTGTGTGTGTGTGTGTGTGTGTGTGTGTGTGTGTGTGAGAGAGAGAGTTAGAAAGGGAGAGTATGTGTGTGGTCAGTGCTCAGATGAGGTGGTCACTCAATGTTTCTCCCTACAGGACTGTGCTCAACATCGATCTGCGACCAGACTCATCCATCATTCTGGAAACACACACACACTTTAACTCACAAACACACAGACGCGCTGCCACAGGACACATACACACAGTATAACAAAAACCAAAACCAACAGTACAGTCAGTAGAGTAAGTACAGAATACATAGGGGCATATCTACACACATGCACACAGCATTGTGTAGTATGTATAGATGTCAATCTCAGTGGTATGATGCGTAAAAAGTCAGAACAAGCCTCTGGTGAAAGGTCAAAAAGGTTAAAACTGAGAAAGAAACAGTGAGAGCTTGTGTATAATCCCATGACCTTTGGTCACAACATCGCTCTTTCTTTCTTATTCCTACTCTTTTCTTCTATTGCTCTATCCCTTAAAGGTCTTCATCATCATTTGAAAACACCTGCTGTTTTTGTCATCTGGCTGTACAGTAAGATGGCTTGTTGCAGAATAATAAAACAGGAGAAGGTAAAGTGAAGTTCATGAGCAGAGGCCTGCTGTTCTCTGCTCCCAGAAGAGTCTGGCATCTTCATTTATAGTATACAAATTCACCACAGGCTACCGAGTCAGTGTGGGTTAATATTATCCTGTCGCAATAAAACGTCTCCACTCCGTTCCTTCCATTTATGTCTAATACTTTCTGATTGTGAATGGTTTTATCTTCCATGAGGGACTCTATTAAATGCTGTTTTTTATGCAACATGAAACTGCATTAAGTACAAAGATATAGGCCTGCAGCCTAAGTTCTCACTTCCTTCATGTTTTCTTCCTCTCTCTGTCCCTTCATTAACACGCTGCATTAACATGTGAGAGTTTGTGTAGGCGAAGACATCAGCCAAATGGGGTTAAAAGGGTTTTAATGGACTGTGACATTAATACGGGAGATGATGATGCGTGATATAATGGGACTGGCTGCATGAAGAGGTTGTGTATGTGTTTGTATGTCAGGTTGTGTGTGATTTTAAGGAACTGTGTAGGTGGAAATTCATTTGTTTGGATACATTTCAAGAGGAAGAATGCATAAATACGTTAGCTTAATTTTACCCAGTGGTAGTGGCAGGCATGCATTTACTACATGTGAGTGTGTAGTTGACCAAGCAACATGGAAAGACTCACAACATGCAAGATGATGCTTCTTCAGGTCACGTAAGTGAAAATGTGAGCCGTTACCAGCCAGTTCACAGAAAGTTGAATCGAAACTAGAACTTCAGAGTTGCGTTCCAGAAGTGAGAAAACCCCATTCAAAATCCCATAGAGATGTCTAATATCACTAATGACAAAATATCCAGCCTTGGACCACTTCCTTTTTCAACAGTATGTTGTGTGAAGTACTTGATCTAATATCACTTTCTATCCAATATTTAGATTATTGAGAAATATTACTGACATTCTGCTATAGTTGAAAGTGTCATGATAACGCTGCATAAAATGTAGAGCTTCAGTAAGGGGGGCTTGGCCTAACCTGGCACACTTCTGAGGAGTGGTGGAAGTATTCTAGGAGGTTTTATGGCCGAACATTTTAGGCCAGTAAAATCCTGGAGCCTCCTGGGAGGAGGCAGCATGGGTATGAAAATGATCCTCTGGGTGGCTGAAAAACACAACCACTCTTAAGACGGCTGATGCAGGACAGTCTTTTTAACAGAAACAAGCTGACTCAGCTAAATCTTTGTGGACACGTGAAGTGATGTAATCCATAGACCCAGCTCAGGGGCGGAGACGTGGAGGGAGGTCACAAGACAGTGAAACAACCAGCTACGGAGACGACTCAGTTTAATCTGTCTGCTTCTGTCAGTGAACAAACCTATTTTTTCATTTTTTCATCATGATTTCTGCTGTCTGCTGCATTTTTCGACTGCTCATTTTGAAGAGTTTTGCAGCGTGTGGGGAAAGTATTCCTTTCAGCTCGGGCCCAAATATTTAACGATTTCTCCACCACAGTTTGTAGCAGTAGTCTTAAAAGAACAATATTTCCCATGAGCCCTAAGCATTGGCAGGCTAATGTCACCTCTTGACAGAAAGGGCGAGTTCATGAGTGAATCGACCACTGACAGCAATTTAGACTCGTAAAGACAGCAGGTCAAAGAAGACTGGACTCTGGATTGCATTGATTTGCTGAAGAATAGGCTGATCCGGTCGTTTCAGCTCTCTGCAGAGTTTCATATGTAACTGTGATTCTATGAATTCTGGATGATCAACATATGTACTATCAAGGCATTAACAGAAAATTGAAGCCAGCCACTGAGAGTAACCTTATAAATATATTTACAGGTAATATTCATTTGTGTTCCATTATCCCTGCACACCAGAGCTTCAGAATTATATTTTATCTAAAGCAGAATTTTCACTTCATTGAATAACGGCTGCCAATAACAGGGAAAATTGTGCTGTGGAATGAACATACAGTGCATCGTGACATAATAAATAAAGGACTGAATCAGCTTCTGAACCACTGACCATCTGACTTATTGCTGCTCTGTGTTCCTTTTTTTAGTTAATTGCTTCTCCCCAAAATGCACTGTGTGCACGTCTTTGAGGACTGACAGACTTATTGAGTGCATTTCCTTCTGAAAACCATGTGATTTACATTTTACAAAATTGTTTACATACGTGTTTGCTAGAAGCTTCTTCCCTGCGTTTGTTCACGCATTTATAGATTTACCGGAGCAGATAAGGGATCTGTCATTGTGTGCACAATACAAATGAAAATGGGGATATGCTTGCAAAACCATTGCTCCATAGAGCCACTAGTGGTCACGAACACCACAGAGTGCCTTTAATTGGCTGTGGGAAGGCATGTTAACGAAGAGCACAACCAGGAATGCTGTAGCTGTTTAACTTTCAAACTAAAGTCGATGAAAAGAGTGTTAGCCAGTACAACACACCCTAACTATTAATAAAATTAACATTTACTACACTGGAGTGCTAAATAAGACTAAGCACAATATGTGATTATGTAACACAAGCATTTCACACAGCTTTGAACTTATGAGAAATAAGGACTCATGTCACATCACCCACAAAAGGCTGGGCAACAAGACGCAAATGAGGAAAACGTGGGTGTTTTAAGTGTGTGTGTCTGAACGTATGTCTGCCAAAGTCAGTGAGGGTGAAAAGTTTATCATCACAAGCATCCTCCTTATCCCTCAGGCTTATTTTAGACGAATGATGGAAGCTTCACTCTCACCTGTTTTAACCCTCACAGTTCGCTCTCCCTTTTCACTCTTCTTACCTCCTGCTGCTCCTCTTTTCCCTTTATCTATCCCATTCATATTTCTAAAACGTTTTACTCTCTCTCTCTCTCTCTCTCTCTCTCTCTCTGCTCTTCGGCTTTTCATCCAATCACATCTTCCACCCTCCCATCCCCCAACTCTCTTGTGTGACAAATAACAGCAATCTTAATAAAAAGGGCTAAGAAAATCCCCTTGTCAGTGAGAGCTTAGAGGAAAAAGAGAGGAAGGGCCAGAGGCCATTTGCTTGTACATGTGTGTGTATTTTTTCGAAGGGAGTAAGGAGTGAGCGGAGAGAGAGAAAAAGAGGGGAAAATGAAGAGAATGCAAACACAGGAACAATAACTGGAAACAGTTTTAATCCCTCCTGATCTTTTTTTTTTCCCTGAGTAGTGAAGTAAACAAACACAGAATGCCTGTCAAAGTACACACACGTCATTTCTTCATGTCACATACTCTCAGCAACACGCAATTTTCCACTCGGTCTGCACAAAACTCTCTTTCAAACACACACTCTTATGTCTATCTTTTTACTCACCCACTCACTTCATGCTATAGTGATAACAACGCCGGTATCCCATTAGTCACCGTGGTAACAGCATGAGGCCAATCATGTTGTTTGAACCAGGCATTTTTCACACTCTCATGCTTCTTGTTGTCACTCTTCAGTTTCTATGTATAGTTGTCCACCTCTCCTTTCACTCTTTGCCTGTCAGCGAGGGATGGATTACTAAATAGGCAAAAGCAAATTTTAAAGAAGAACAAAACAACTACAAAGAGCAAAAGGAGCATAAGCACAATAAACAGTCACACCGAGGCTCCAAACTACACACTGATGATAAACTACAACAAAAAGACTCAAACTTTGAAACTACTTACAAATTAAAGCTGTGTTTTTCTTAACTGTGCTGATTTTTAAGACAAAATTAGTTTCAAAAAGAACTACAGAGATACAGAGTTGCAAAACAACATTGTTTGGCGTTGGTTTTCATGCTATGTCGCAAGAGTCTGAGGGGATTTTTACATGTCTGTCCAGATTGTCTCATAATCTGTCCATGCTGACACCACTGCAGATATTTTTTTCCTTCGCTGGATTTCCATTCAAATATTTGTATGAAAAAACAGCTTTGTTTAGCTTTGTGTAAAATTCCACTATATTGCAACTATACAGTATGTTCTACACATATTTAATGAGGAAACTGTTTTTTGTCATTAAAGTGAAGCAATTAGGCAATTAATTGGCTTACTTAAATTAATATTTGCTGTTGAAACTATTAAAACAATTTCTATGTTTGGTACTATTTTCAATAAAACACCACACATTTTCGCTTTCTACTATTCACATCTCAAATGTGAGGACAGTTTGGACAGAAGACGAACATTGAAACACATCACTTTTAGTTTTAGAAAGTAAAGGACATTTTGTAGAAAAAATGGTCAAAATATAATTATATTATACTATAACTGAGGGATTATTTGGCAGGTTTAAGTAAATAATCCTCTGTTCAAATGATGATTTGTATCTAACCTTGTCTCTATAGATACAATTTGATGTTTTCCTTCATTTTGTATTGTTTTGTTTTTTTAGATAAAATGTGTTTAATATTCAGGCACAAAATATAGCCTACGGAGACAGTGACACAAGTGGAGTGTCTTTAAGTGACTTACAGTATCACAGAGAGACCATTACCTTTAGACAGCTCAGGGCATTACACTTTTCTCCACATTGAACGATGTTCCCCGTTGACAGAATTATTAAAGATGTGTCTAGTACAGCTGAATCATATTAAAACACACAGAGTGACGCTCACGCACAAACAAATGTGTTTTTTCAGTAATTAGGCTTTATGAGCCACCCAGAGAATTTGGAAAACAACTCACACTTGAAAAAATAATCAAATACATTGATTAGACATTGCTGCAGTTGGACGAATCAGACCCTCATGTTTCTGACTCATACAGTAAATTAAAAATTTGTAAATTACATTTTCACCTGCAGTGTGATGCAGTGAAAACCTCTACTTTTAGTGCTTCAGATATTTTGGCACTAATAATGGATAATGAGTTGGGCAGCACCTGGAGAGAGAAAGAGAGCGGAGGGGCCTCTGTGCTGTTGTGGTGTTACCACAGAGATGTGTGTGTGTGTGTGTGTGTGTGTGTGCGTGGAGCCATGTGGGAGAAACCACAGAGCAATGTTAGCAGATTATTCATAGGGACTAAATCAATTAGAAAAGAGGGATTTCCTCATAAATCAGACTGTTAAGTGGAGATCACAGAAACAAGCTGAAACACATGGCCATGCATACACTGAATTTCCCCATCAGAGTGTGCGTGTGTTTAGTAGAATTGTAAAGTGATTCAGTGTTACAAAGAATGCAGTTTAACTATTGACAGTATTATGGCATATAACAGTATGAGTAGCACAAAAGAAAGAAGAATTACCTCTTAAAACATAACACTACTATGCTTGTAACACCTAAGTTGTTTATAGGCGTCACGGATTTGATCCCCAGTTGGAGATAATGGTGTACAGTTTTTGTGCCTGTTGGATTGTCACTTTTGGAACGTTAAAAGAAATTGTCCAACCTAGCACATCTAATTCTAATATCGGAAAAGTGGAGACTGCTCTTCTAATTTCAGTAAGTGCCTAAATTCCATGTATGTAAATGCTCGAGTGGCAGCAACAAAGCCCAATAAGCAACAACGGGGAGGAGGTCGGGGTAATGCAGTGCCAGCAAAATATTGATCACTCCCCATTTCTAACTGGGAGTCTATGTTGGTTTGTAAAAGCTGTAAAAGGCTGTTGTCTTTTTCCATTTTTCTCATCCTTATACTCTGTTCTATTCTTAAATTCCTCCAGATATCAGGATCCAAAACATGCATCTGCGCTCACAATCTGCCAGAACCTGCTAATCAAACCAGTGAAAATGTCCCTGCTGTAATTGAGTGGGAGTGTAGCTCTGTTTGTGTGTGTGACAGTGTGAGTAGGTGGGCATATGCACTAGTAGCTAGGGGAGAGGGAGCTCTAATATTTCACTGATGCATACACAATTAAACCTTCACATAATGAAACAAACAAACACACACACAAATGCTGGTTAAACACAATGTGAAGTAGCTGGAATTAACCTTTACTATATATAGTAATAATGACGAACAGAATAGCAACTGGCAGGCTGAATAGCTGCTGCTGGCTACGGTTGTAACACACATATACACACACACACATATAAACATCAGTTTATAACTTCATCACATGCACGGATTCAAACAATGACTGTTTAATACAAATGAATGTGGATGGACCTTTCCTGTCAGTGTTGTAATGACTAGCACAGTTAAGAAATGAGGTTGGCAAGAGTTTTAACAGGTGCAATTAGTCGAGTAGCACACACTCATACAAACAAACACAATGCATACACACTGTGGCACAGGCTTACCCACAGATGAGCGAGGTTGGTGATTAAATCCGGTTGGAGAACATACCGCAAAGCCCGGGAAGAAAGGGACGGAGACAGAGAGAGAAGAAGGTGTCGAAGGAAAAAGCAAGGCACAGAGAGATTTAGATTAGGAGGTGAACATTTTCAGGCTCTGCAGCAAATGATTTCACAGAATTACCAGCAGCGGAGGCCTGGCAATCAACAGCTGAATGGACCTCGTTACCTCAAGGTCACACACATACCCCCCATATGTGCACACACACACACAAATCAAACTAGACAGCAGTGAGAAAGATCAAGGACACAGCAGTGTTTCTAGGGAGGTACAGTTTCAACATGTTGTTTCACTGTCACATGAATTCTCTCTTTTTTAGATTTGCCCTTGAATGCTCATCCTTCACACGGTGTCCACACTTCTACAGTCTCCTCTTTGATATCATCACAGTTAGGGTATTTTTGGCGTTCTGCCTTATTGACTGTTTGGGGGGCTCAGTGGTAGAATTAGCTGGTTACTTTTGTGAGCACTGACTCGAAAAAGTACAGGACTTAAAGGAAACTTTTCTGCTGTATAAAGGACCATTTCTTAAAAGCAGATCAGATGGTGCATAATAGCTGCAGAAACCTGACTTGTAAATCCAAGTCACAGAAATCGGGAATTTCTGATGCAGACAACACAACCGTTTTGTGAAAAGAACATCAGAGAGGTCAACAAACTGGTGGAAGAATAGCTGCAAATGGAGTCTATCACTATCTATCTGTATCTGGTTTTACTTTGTAACAAACAGTAAATGTTAGCACTCAGCCATGGCAAAATGATAAAATAATCTTCCTGCTCTTCCCATTTTGCCGGCATTGCGTTTATACAGCATAACAATTTAGCTCGTCCTCGTGGTATAATTCCAGTGTAATTTCAGAGTCACTTCAGTTGCTCTTAATGATGCAGTTTCACTTGTGAAAGATAAAAATGACATGGTTGAGAAGCGTCTTCGTTTTCAACATCTGGCTAGAATGTGTCCTACATAACAATCTATATCCTCTTGGGGAATGGCCTAAGCAGCAATAAAATAAAAACAAAAATTCTCCTGGAACACATTCATTTGCCATGCTGCTGTAAGAAAATTGACTTACCTACAGAAAGACTTGCATACATAATACATCACTTAATGCACTGTTCAATCTCATGCGTGTCAGCCGTGGGTACGTCTGAATGAAGCCATGAGGAGCATTAATGTAAAAGTGATCAGTGTTGCTTTAGGAGACTGAAGCCAATAACTTTATGTATCCCATGTCTGAAAATGGCTTATGTCTGATGCCTCATTTACACTACACATACACACGTAGTGTAAATGGGGTACAAAAGTATAACATGGGATCATGTGTGAAGACACTGACAACATGAAGAGACAGCTCGTCTTTTGTGATGTGCTGGAGCCTGAACCAACTGACTGTTGCATCATTGGGGAAACAGCAGGGGGTCTCGAGGTTCTGGTATCACCACACATGCATACACACACAAATGTATCCTCTATACTCTAGAGAATATATATGCTCAGGATGCTCTGCTTTCACAGCTCACCCACTGATATTCTTTTGTCTGCTAGAAAAAAAGTTGGCATCAGGACCAACTGTTTTCCAGTCGTTTGGTACAAAACCCCCTCTGGGCTCCAGCTATACAGTTCAAATCAGCCCTGGTGCAATGATGAGGCAGTGTGGTCTGAGTACAGTCTGACTATTTTGACCTCATGCTTGAAGGTCTGTGCAAAGCGTCACAAAAGGGGGTTTCTACAGCTGGAACAAGGTAATCAGTGTTCAGCCTGATTAGAAATAAATTCGGTTAATTAATGGAAGTCACAATCAATAGACAGAGATGCTGAGAGACAAGAGGAAATTAGAAAACAACAGTTTATATTTATGATGAACCTGACAAAAGAAGGAGGGAGAAAGCATTAAATACAGCAGCGAGCAGAAGAAGTAATGGAGGGTTATAAAAGAGCAGAGGTCAGGAGTTAAAGGAGATATATAGCCTGACTAATATGGATGGCGTGGATTTCCATTTTAACCTTGAGGAAGAATAAAAATCCTGTGCGTGCGCACACACACACACACACTCACACACAACAACAACAGAGATAGACACACACACAATTTTGACTCATATGCCTGTGGTAAGATGCTACATCCTGCATAAAATCCTTAAAGCTCTCAAGACAATATGTTTTCTTCAAGAACAATCTGTGAAGTGGACTGGTGCGCAGACAGGGATCAATTTCAGCAGCAGTCATGCAGGGTGGTTTGGCCATGGCCTTCATCGTGGCTCCATTAGCCCAGACTGGAAGAGACAATCTCACCCAATTTGTCTAGCCTCTAATGCATTCATCATCTCTGGCTAGCAGGCAAGCTCGGGACGTTTCATTTTAAAATGTGCTCCATTTCAGATTACCCACGACAGTGTGACAAAGCGGAATTGATAATGTAGCCACAAAAGTTGGAAGTAAGAAACAGAGAAACAGCTACTAACTACTACTGTGTCACCTCTTCATCAACAATACCTATCGGACATGACTTTTCTGGCTTTATCTCGGGTGTCACAGATGACACAGTGTGATTCTAGCTAGTGTGCTAAATGCAGTGTATTAAAATGTAAAGCTCCAATCAATATCTTTTTAAGATCAATAATTACTCTATGTGCAGTGATGAACCCACAGGTAATTACCACCTGATTTCCCCTCAACTCTGTAGAGATTCAGAGTGTGTTTTAGATCAGTGTTTTGATTTTACATCCCCCAACTTTATGGTTCTGGTTCATCCTCACCTTTATCATTTACAGTTTAATTGCATAGGAACCATGAATCATTTACAGTCGTTTGGTAAGTAAGCCACTGTATGCTAGCAAGTTTGCCATGATAGGGCCATGACAATAACAGTGATATTGTCATTGTTGTATTTAAATATTGTTTCTACTGCCCCCTACGGTCCAAAATAAACAGTAATTGCAGCTTTAATTTTGTATTTCATTTGTTTGTGACCTGGTCTTTATGTACAGTATACTTGTGTATTTATATGTATTCTGAAAAGCCAGTTTTTGTTAGCTGTTTATACCTCTCTTCCAAAGTCTGTGAAGCAGAAGGAATGCTATAATTTTCCAAAGATAATGATACAATGGTACAATGTGTCGGCAAAAGTCTACAAACCTCAGGGTTAGTGGTTCGCTTCCCAGTTCTCCTCTAGTTCCTGGCCACATGTCGAAATTACCTCAACATTACACTTGTGTCAATACAGAACTAGAAAATGTTGCTTCCATCACTAAAAAGACCTGAGTTTTCTGCTGGACACTTGATGATGCAGAGACTAATTGTCCATTATGTAGGTGGGAGCTTCTGATCCCACCTCGTTTCTATAATGATAATGGCTTCTCGCAGTTAGCTGTTAATTACTGCTGCTGCCCGCATGCGTCTGAGTGTGTGTGTGTGTGTGTGTGTGTTCGTTGATTATGCTGAGCACACTCAATGAGTGTGTGCAGCCATGGTTGAAACCATCCCTCTCCTGCAAAGAGACAAGGAGAAAAACTGGTGGCAAAAAGTTAGTCTCTTACAAACAGGTGCGGATGGTCCCTGAGTCACCCTGACCTTATGACTGTTCTGTCAGCGCGCACACACATTGATGAACACACTCGTACAAACATGCACACACACATTCGGTGTGTGTCTGTGGCTCAATATGGCGTGGTGATGTCATATCAGTTGATTTCAATGGTCTGCACTTGACACCACCATCTGGCTTAGCTGCAAGGAATCACACACATACACACACATGCACACACACACACACATCTGACAGTAACAGCACACAGATTGAGAATAAGCACTGAAATTCTGTTACTACAGTAACACAGAAAAAACATTTACAATAATAACAATATCTCACACAGACATCACGCACACAATGACTAATACACACACACATATTTCCTACGCATGAATTATTTATTTATGTTCACATAAATTTAAAAATATCCAGCCTTAAATCAATTAAGATGTAGATGTTCTTCCCCCGCACAGTTCCCTAACTAATCTCCTCTGTGTTGCCTTGCCCCCGAGAGAAAAATATATACGAGTGTCTGAGTTCTCCACCAAACCCTGCATTGAATTACTACCACTAAAATATTGAATGCAGGCATTTGAACGAGTGTGGAGCTGTGATGACTGTAAAGTCCCAGTTATTGTTTCATCATGAAGGTTATTGAGTGTTACACTTTTAGTTTATAGACATACTGGGTTTGTTTATATACTGTGTTTATGTTTACATATTGTTTATTCTGTTTATACACAGTTTCTTTTGGTTATTATTTTATTTATTGTCAACACCGGGATCCGAGAGAAACGGCATTTCGATTTCCTAAAATCAGTTAACCTGTGCGTTTTGCTTCTTGCCTACCACACGTCACCTTCCAAAGTACCACATCCTCTAATAAGGATGTTTTACAAAGTAAAAACAAATTTGTGTCCAAATGGCACACTGCATTCATTGGAGTATTTACTACAATCACAATTAAAAAGCTACAATATTAACCCACAGATCTGTATGCATACCTGCATGCTTCATTTTGAGGTCTTCTGCACACATACCGAGTGAGAACCACTCTCTGTACCTCACTGTCAACCAACATTTGTTTTGTTTGTACAAAGTTGTATGTTGGATGTTGTGGGGCTGTCCTGGTTGACACGTCTCTGCAACATCGCATGGACATCGGGGGCAGTGCCCCTGGATTGG
>JAUMHL010000011.1:13169703-13188794 GCA_032362345.1 Sandelia bainsii
TTTGTTGTCCACCCACAGCCCGAGGTACTTGTATGTGTTGACCACCTCCACCTCCTCTCCCTCGATCTGAACTGATCATGGACGTGGTCTGGACCTCCCAGAGCCAGTCCATCACATTTTCTCACATCCCTAAAATGTATGTGTGTGTGTGCGCGCATTCCAAAGTTCAATTAGTGAGCTCTCTTGCTACCCCAAATGAGACAAATTAAGGCTAGTCAATCGATCTGCAGATCCAGAGGTCGATGCAGTCTAACTGAGACAGGCATGAAAGAGCTTTTGAAGCATTCAACCCACGTCTAACATCCTGCTCAACCAGCAGATCTGTTTGTGTCTGTTTGTGTAGGTGTGTGTGTGTGTGTGTTAGTGCTTAATATCTACTTTGATCTGTCTAAAAGCATGTTTGAAGCTGTGATTGAAATCCAAGCAACAGGTTGTCATGCTGGTAATGGCAGGAGAAGACCAAATCAGTGGGTGAAGAGGAAAGGGAGGAAGGAAAGAAAGAAAGAAAGAGGACACACACAGGGGGAAAATAACAGCAATGACATGGATGGCAAGTGAAAAGAGAATAGCAATGTGAGAAAAGAGTAACAGCAGAATGATACGGAGGAGGAAATGAGAAAAGCATCAGTGAGCCCTTTAGGCTGTAAAGGCCAGAGACGTTTGTTGGAGTATCAGCACACAGATGAATGGTGAAGTGTGTATGAATGTTTCATTCTATCTCTAGATTAAGCCCGCATTAAAGGATGAACTTAATGAACATGCCCCTGGGACTGGAGGTTAATAACTAATAAAGACATGATCAGGGTTCAGAGGGAAAAAATAACTGGATAGACTCAGTCTAGTCAGTGGAAAAGGACTCTCTGAAAATGTTCATGTGTTAATAATCATCCCAGAGCTGTTTTAACTTCTACTAACCAAAACTTTAATTATAGGCATTGAGCATGTGTGGAGTATACAGAATTTATTTATTTCATTAGTCTGGAAAGTTTCAGCCAGTATGTAGCATAATTTTTGAAACAATGCTTCATACATAAAAATAAGTTTTATTGCATACAAGGGTGAACAGAGAAGAGGCGAGTGGATATAAATGTTGATGTGTCTCTGAGTCTTCATTGCACTCAGAGCAGACAGCTTTAAAAGCTGCAGTGAGTGCCCCGGCTTTCACCTCTCAGGTTACACACAGGCTGATCTACCCTTTTTGCTGAAGGTCACTGGGGCTTTATGCAGTGGGGAAGGAAGACCTGCAGATTCTTAAGAGTGGAAAGATTTTTGAAACATTTTTCAGGTTAAAACCCCTTTTAATCTGTATTTTTTATTCACTGCTACTAACATGCCCTAGAATTAAACATCAAATTATCTGTCAACATTAATGAAAATTTATTTATACTATTGAGGTTTACATAGTAATTCTATTTTTTTTCCACTGCTACAGAAAGCACAAAAACCAATGAAATCATAATTTGTTATTTACTCAGTTTTTTGATTTGATTGTAAACAGATCAGCCACAACATAACAACTGCTGTTTAAATGTTTTTAATGTTGTGATGGACTCTCTATAACATACAATAAGGAAAATTGTATTGAAGTGCATAAGTGTACCTAATATACTGTCCACTGATATTAAATTTCTATGTAATTACTTAGATGTAGCTTTGATGCATTTTTGTGAGCTTTGTTCAGGCATTTGAATCAGTAATCGTAATCTAGACGAGCTATAGGATCACCACCTGCACACTCCCAGGCTTCAATAAATCAAATTCTAAAAATACATGCTACAACATCTGCTGATGTCCTTTCTCACAAATTATACCATGACATGACGGCATGACACTCAATTCTGATTGGCTGGTGGGCATCCAATAATCTTATGTAATGTAACAAACGCTATCAGAAAGTGCTGGATCACATTCTAAATAAATGTGTTAATTGGATGGTGTGTGCTCTCATTGCATATCCACAGAATTATATTTAATGTAACAGAGTGTCCAGATGTTCTGTAATTTCTAATGAGTTATAAGTACAATAGAAACTGTATAATGCCTCTCGTCCAGCTGGGGACTGCACGTACTTTCTCTAACTGGCCCTGGCAGTTTGACAAATCTCAAACTGTGGCTTTGGATAATCTCCATAATGCAATGTATGCTGTCTCATAATGCATATTACAAGTATGGTGTTATGCAACATACAATCAGCATAATCTTCCCCTGGCTTTCTAAGGATAGGAAGTCATGGATCTGTTTTGTTCACAAACACACACACACACACACACACTCTGCTCTCCCCAAGCGCAAGTCATATTGCAGATGTTCATATCCAGTATCTGCCAGCCCCCGTTTGTTTGTTTTTGTCTGTATTAGAGTGTGTGTGTGTGTGTGTGTGTGTGTGTGTGTGTGTGTGTGTGTGTGTGTGAACAAGGGTGTGCATGTGTGTATGATGTTGAGAGGTACTGGCAGGACGGTGCTCAGACTTCCGTCCCTTGCTAATGTCGCACACAGAGAGGATAGCCGAGAGCCTGGGGGAGCTAACAAGCTAAAGCACCCATACGCATGCACAATGAATGAATACGAACATCGAGAGTGAACATTTTAACTTAGCATCCTCATAACAGCGCACCATGCTTGCTGTTCTATAGTGTTCCCTGAGTCATATAGATATTTTTGCTACAGCGACTTGGTGACACACACACACATCACTTAAGTGTTATTTTTCTGCTGCAGGGTCCTGATCACACACACATACACATTAAATTCACAATTTAAAAAACACTGTTTGAAAGCATATGTGTATTGCATTATAAGCACTCTCTGTCTGTATGCACACTCTGAATATTGGAACCTCAGTCCTTTGAGTGTGTGCACTACACCCACCCTGGACGCCTTTAAACCTCCAGCCAAAGCTTCTCTCCATTTTTATGTCACAGCAATTTGCACCAGCTGAGGCGTTTACTCCAAGTGACTTGCAGTTGTAGCTACAAACCGTAAAAGAAATCCAGATTTGAGGGAAACAACTATCACTTTATCAATAAAGCTTCATGAACAGAGGGTTCAGTCAAGCTGACTTGTTTATGAATCAGTGTTCCTGCAACATGTTGGGAAAATTCAAGGAACAACAGCAGTGGTACAAACGAGGAGAGGGGAGTTTTTATAAGAAGGGGACATATGGACAAAATGCTACTAGTTGTCAAAAGCGTTTAGGTCCTAACTACCATTAAAACAATGTAATTCTCTGAAACAATAAAGTCCTGTTTTCAAAACCTTACTTAAAGCTACAGATGTAACTTTAGAAGATGCACAGACTGTACGGAGCAGAGTGGACTATTTTCGTGTGGTACATGTTGTATTATCATGTGGTACAGATGTATTATTACCAAAATAGTAATGGATATACACACTCAAAGTACCTCAAACTTGAGTACCTATGTAAATACACTTAGCTACTTTCCACCACTGTGTAAGGGGAACAATTAATGAGGTTGTTGGATGCAGTTCAGTTAATCTCCATCCTCATATTGTCTTTATGTCATCCCACTGAAATTAACTCCTCTGTTGTTCTTCCTTCATCTCTCATCTCCTTCGATACTCTTCCTTCCACCTCCCTCTATTTTCTCTAAATCTTACTTCCATCATTCTTCGTCCATCTCCACTGCCTCGTCACTACTTTCCACTAGCTAAGAAATAAGTGCATTTTACAAGTCCTTTGGCTCCATGCTCAGACATATTCATAAAGAGATGGCACTTCCCTGCTTTCCTTCTCCTCCATTTCTTTAATTTCAAAAGTAAATACCCTTACAGTGACGAGACATTACTGATCTTCGAATAAATGCCAAAAAAGAAGTGTGTCGCTCTGTGTGAGTATGTGTGTGTGTGTGTGTGTTTCTGTGTGAGCCTGCAAGGGATGCCAAGAAGCAGTACAGTTTGATAACAGAGCAGATGGATAACACGACTGTGTTTGATTTGTTTGTGTTCAGGAAATGGGAGCGACAGAGCTGTGGTAAAACTAATGAAGTTAAATGGAACCAAGTCTTTCATTAGCTCAATGCTTTTTCCGTATGATAAACCCCCACACTGCCACTTTTTTTTTTTTTTTTCACAGGAGCGACACAGAGGGCCCGTGAAAATGCTCCATGTCTGAAATGTATTTTCAAAAGAGGCTATTATTTTCAGGGAGCAAATGAAAAAATAAAAACAGCTTTATTTTCAGATTCACTCTGACATCTGTGCCCTTTTGAAATCAGTCACACAGGGGTCTGAGGGGATGTGATAGGACACGAAACCTCCACAAAAACAAAGACAAAACACAGAAACTTGAACAGTGAATTTCACGTAGGGGCTGTATTTGAACAGATGTGGTGTGTGAGAGTTTGGAAAATATATGTGTGTATGACAACAGAGTGGATTGTGGGTATTTTTTTGTACTTTTTTTCTTCTATTTTCCCATCTATCTCTCTAATATTCTCATCCCTTGTTTAATCCAATCAGAAAATCATGGACCATGGACGGCATGGCAGTCCTTTCCACACACACACATACACACACACAAACCACCCAGTCCACTTGAAGATGACACTTGCAAAATTTTACAGTCACACATGCATGCACTCATGAACATACTGTCATACACACACACTGCATGCTGAAACACCCCGCAGTCATGCATGCAACGTGGCTGGACAGCTTGTATGTGTGTGTGGACTCTTATCAGATTATATAAGCCAGGTTTGGGTTTATGCTGCTGAGGCAGCTGAAGAGGCTCGGCAAGACAAGGATAGAAAGAGTCAAGAGAGGAAAGACTAAAGCAAAACAGATAAGTAAATCAGGAAATAAAATGTCACATGAAGTGTTATAGGGCAGGACAGGGCAAGATCTCTGATGATTGAGAGGGCAGTTGAGGCAGCCAGGGAGAGTCCATAATAAGAACATATGGGAGTGATGGTGGAAAGGGGGCAGAGAGAAGACAGAGGAGAGGTCCAGCAGAGGAATAAAGGTGGTAAACAACCCAGGAGAAGAGTGTCAGACAGCGGATGCAGGAGGGAAGGAGGTAAGGAGGCTGAAGAGACTAATGGGGCATGCTGAGAAACAGATGTGAGAGAGAGGGGGGAGAGGCAGCAAGACAGAAAGAGAAGGAGATCTGGGGATATGAGAGGATGAAACAAGAGAGAGACGGATAGAGGAAGACAGATGGGAGCTAACCTGACAAGTGAAGTGACGAGAGATGAGGTAATCAGAAAAAAAGACGTGGGAGTTACTGTAGAGGAGGAGGAGGGAAAAGAGAAGGGGGACAGAGAAAGAGGAACAGAAAAAATTCTTTATCCACTATAGTAATAAATCAAATTAACACTCAGGGTTGAAGAAATTTTTTAAAAATTACCTTCCGGGATATATGTATTTTTACCAGGAAAACTGTGATTTCTGACATTATAGGAAATTTGTTTTTAAAGCTGCAACAGTCAACATTTCTGTATAAACAACGGGTCAGTTGATTATGTGAAACATGAAAAATGTTAATTGTTAAAAACGTAATGAAGAATTATCACCAATTCTGCAGTTTCTGTCACCTCATCAGTGCGTTTTAGCAACTTCCAGCTCATCATTTTGGTTTTAAGGCCTGCAGCTTAAATGTTTTGTTACGTTTAGTCTCGCCACTCTCATCATTAATGTTTACAGATGCAGCAGATGGCTTTTTTTTTCTTTTTTAGGGAAAAACTACCTAGTTAGCTCCAAATGGTGATCAGTTAGTGACTTGCTGGTAAATTCTTTATGCTGAAGTATGTAGCTTGGCTAGATCTAAATATTTCATTCTAGTGATGGTGGAACAGCTTGCCCCAAGTAGAAATGAATTTAGTTTATTCTAATGTTATGACTTTTCTGGTTTATTATGCTTATTATTATTTATTAATTATCAATGGTATTAACCACATACAGTCGAACCTGTTTTCTCATTATATCTTCTTGATTATATTGTGTAGCAGTGTATGATTATCTTCATAGTGCTGACTTAGATTTGAATATAACATATGGTTTCATATCTGTCTAAGTCATTGTGCTTGCATAGTTGTATAGTTTCTATTTACAGATTTTGCATCCATTTAATTCATACATATCCTAAAAGAAATTTTGCCAAGACTGGCCTCATGGAAAATACGATTTTATAGGTCTTTTGTAACAGTAACAAAAAACAACCCATGCTTACCATCTGTGTATTTCTGCTTGTTGAGGTATAGCAGCTGCAGCGAACATTACACTTTAAGGCTAAAATTTGACATTTTTAATAACTCCACAGGTAATATCCAGGTGTGTTTATACCTGATCCCAACCAAATCGCTTTGTTTGCACAGTTGTTGTCCAGCATTTTTGAATAATATATAATAATAAATAATAATAATAATAATAAAAATAAGCCACCATTTTGGTGGGGGCTCGCTTACAACAAACCTGAGAGAGTTGGGACAAACAAACTATGTGGGGGTTAAAGTTGGAGGACTTGATGTTGCCACATACTGTAGCTAGTTGTACGCTACCATGTTAACAGGAAAACTAGAAAATGCTGCAGCTTAACTGTGGGAGAAAAGAGAGCACATGAGACGGACACGGAGACATGATAGATAGAGAAAATTAAAGAGTGAAAGTAGTGGGTGGAGAGGGGAAAAGAAAGAAAATAACAAGGAAGAGAAGGGAGGGAACGAGTTAGTAGGAATCTCACACAGTAGAGTCAGGAAATAAATGTCTGTTTGAGAAACAAGTGCTTCTGTTCATCAACCAATAGTTGCTCCAAATAGGCTCCCGCAGTCTGCAATTTCTCTCTGCTTAAGGTTCCGCTTTCCAAAAAGCGCACAATGCTTTTTGCAACTGGTCACTTCACAAGAAGCCTATTCAAGCCTGTCCATTCAGAAAAGTTTTAAAAGTGAATAGAATCTTTTCTGCTCCCATTTTCTCAGCTGAGTGAATAAGCCTGTGAGTGATTGTCCATTTCACAGCTTACTTCCCATTAATGAATTCAAAAGAATAGATTGTGCTGAACCTGGCCTCAGAGAAGAACCAAGAAAAGAACAGAGGCAGGGGTTTTCTTTCTCTCTTCTGTGTCTTCCTCTATTTTTCAGAAATCATAACCACCTTGCTCACTTTTCTCCACTTAGCACATTCTCATGCTGCCAAACATCGAGCCATCCCTGAAATTTAATTTAAAGCAACAACAACATTCCTGACAATAATAATAACATCTCCCGGACAGTCTGCCCTGTGAATCATCATCACACACGCACGCACACAGAGCGAGACCCAGACAGATACAGACACAGAGAAAGACAGATTCACAGACATAGTTACCATCTCTCACACACACTGTTGCCAGTTCAAGTATGCGTCATATGCTGAGGTTACTCATAAAACAAATGCCTCCCCTCCACCTTGGTGTTATCTATTCTTAGCAGCAGCAGGGCGAGTGTCTCTGCATATCAATGCCCAGGTCATCTTTGAACATCATCTGGAGCGATGACAGCGATGACGGCACCATCAAGCGAATTTGTCTGTTAGCAAATCTGCATTTGTCAGATTTAGTTTGTTCTATATTAACATTTTTTTTGTCAGATGATGTAAGTGTGCACATTCTTTGTATTTTCTGTCTCTGTTAAGTTGACTGGGACTACATGTTGAACCAAGGACACGAAAAACGACTGTGCAGTCATGTGGGACTGCAGTTAATCTATCAAGATCAATGAGATAACCTGCTCAACTGGCCCAGGTAACTGCCACCATGAGTAACTCTGTGAAATCAGCCAGAATCTGTTTATGACTGGACACTGAGGCACCAACATGGTTCATGCAAGTACGCGAATGCAAATAAGATGACACAGCACCAATGTGCGTCTCCGGTGAACATATCCAACGTGTGCTTTTACGCACCTGTGGAGGTCATGAGGCTCAGTTCTCAAGGTGGCGATGCAGACTACTGCACACTGGGGTTGCTGCTCGCATTGGTGTCACATTAGGGTTTTTTAGGTGACACGTTCAAGAATGCAATGATGAGTGAAATTATTCTTGCGTAGCTCAAATAGTCTGCGTTCACATGCAGTACTTCAATGATCCATGTGTTTGTATGTAAAACTGTAGCTATTTCATTTCACTTACAGTATTATCTGACGTGCATTCATCAGTTTGAAAACTGAGGCATTAACTTTGAGATTATTGTATTCTTTAAAGCTAGACTACATGGCTTTTGTACCAAGAAGTAACACAGTGTTCCTTGTACAAATTAAAAGTTGAAATTATGAGGTATAAAACAAACCATTTCCAAATTCAGCACACACAAGGATTTTTCTGCTGTGCACTCACTTGTTCTGGTTTGACCAGCAGCTTTTAATACATATACAATATATTGATACAGATAACTGACATTGTGGAGTCAGTTTGCTAACTTCATCACTGTTTTTGATCTTTATGAGCACAGGTAATGTGCTTCATAAAGCCTTACTGAAAAAAGAAAGAGATGTAATGGTGGGAAGGAGGTAAGGAGGGAAAGTCTTGGTGCATGACTGCGAGGAGGTTTTAAGTCTTTGCCTGCCGTGGATACAGTTGTGTTAAGGTGAAGGTTATTATTTCACTTTCTGGGATTCCTCTTTTGTGTCCAAGGTTATAGATAGAAACAAAGTCACATAAATTAGTTGGATGTGGCCGGTTGCTTATTTAAAACAGTATGTGCTAACAAGCATACTACTTGCTACCATGTGAGTTTTAATGATTTAACTGTCTGTTGTGTTGTGTCTGAGTGTTATAGTTTCCTTTGAGGTGAACTTGTTTTTTCCTCCACATGTATGAGGTATTTATTTGGTCACTTCTGCTTAAGAAAGTCCCCTTAAGCCAATACAGACATTGTAATCTCAATGTACTGAAGCAGCTGAAAGTGGATTTCTCCTTGTATACATAAATATGATCTTCATAATCCAACAATCCAAGATATTCATAATAATAATACTTTATTAATCCCCTTGGGGAAATTCTTTGTGGACAAACAGACAGCCCCTGAGGTGCCACGGGTTCAGGATTCAGTGTCTTGTCCAGGGACACTACTCAATAAAGTAGACATGTGGCCATGAATTAGGGGGGAACCAGGAAGCTTGTCTACAACCCTGAGGTTTGTAGACAAGTGCTGATTGCCCTACCTACTGCGTCACAGCCCCTATTATTTATATATTAGTATATTACTGTATATACTAATATATATTATTATATTAGTGACAAGCAGTCTCTATGGCTGTTCTTTATAGAAAGACTTCTCAGTCACCATAAGCACTTGGCAATTCGCCTACCATTCAAATTACTTTCCCTTCTTTTCGCCCTTAAACATTTGGACTTAAATGTTACAGGTGTAGGTGGGAAGCCCAGAGCTCTTATTCTTTGTTATTCCTTTCTTACCTGTGCAAATATGGTCTTCTTAGATTACGTCTCAACCTTCAGTACAGTCTGCTTGCTGTAAAACTGGCAGACCTTGGGCTTCTCACCTCCACTGGTAACACTGGACCTTTTAACAGAGATATTGCAGGTGGGGAAACAGGACTACAAGAGGCCCCTAGGCTGCTGTTCAAACACTCTTGTCATTGTACACATATGGCTGCACAATTCATAGACATTTCATCGTTTCATATATAAATCTGCAGCTCACACAACAATCCTCAAGACTCCATAAACACAGTCAGTAGAGATCATCACCATCTATGTAGAAGAGAATGACCAGGTCCTGAACACAGGGACAAAGAAAGAGCTCATGCTGGAAACTGGCTCTTACTTTTCTGTGTCTGTTCTGACTGTAAGTGAGACTGGGGTGGAGTCTACAGGCTTGCAACAGCTCAGTTCATCATTAGCCACTTTCCTACTGAAACACTAAGTGAAGCACACAAGGGTGAGGACCAGATCAGTCTGCTGTGCAAGTGCAATCACTGTTGGTACATCACAAATTGCTGCCCAGCTTCGAAATCACACTGTCTTGCCATAAACGTGTCAAATGAATCCCTAAAGTGATGCTTTGGGAGTGATTGGAAACTGAGTAGAATGAATGGTGTGAGGGGTCCAGCCAATGTTTTTGGTCCTGTGAGGTAAATCAAGTCGGCACTACTCATTTTTATTGTTTTTCTTTTTCTTTTTTTTACTCAGTGTTTAATCCAGAATATATATGAAACCTATATTGTTCCAGCTCTCTGTGTTATTGTTTATTTAGTTTCCTATAATACTTGATAGTGGTACATTAGTTTGAGCTTAAAGAGGCACTAAACCCTACATTATTTTTTGTACTGTACACACAATTACATAGAGTTTTATTAGTATATGATTCCCACACGTGATTTTCCAACAAAATTCACAATATGTGTAAAAACAACTTCTTTGATCAAATGTATCTGTTTTTGTAATCTTTTCTAAGTTTTGTTGAGCTGAATCCCCTGACCCCTCCCAAATCATTACACAATAGACCTGATTTTGGGGACGATGTGGGAGAAAGCATAACAACTATTGTCAGGAAAGCTAACAGCACATTATTGGTAATACGTTGATTTTAAAATGTCCATTAGTGACATTAGTGAATTTCTATAAATCACCTTGTGAAATTACCAGCATTAGCTTTCTACCATTGCCTGAAATCCTGTGCCTGTGTCTGGATGTCATGTAAACCCCAGACAGCCCCTCCTGGAGCTGCTGCTGTGGTGCACATACAACCTTCGCTCTGTTCCCCACTTTGATTGTAACAACCAGGTGGAATCCTAGGGTGTAGTGCACCTTTAAATTCCTCTAGGCCTTAACCACGTGATCGTAAACATGTTTTGAATTTTTCTATTGTATCATGCGTTTCACAGCAGTTTAGTGCAATATCAGACTTCCTGCTGTATTTTCAAATTTTGTTGCTGGATTTAACTGACGCGGAAAGTTTTGGGTTTCACGGTCCTCTCTTCTAGTCCAGCAAGTATAGAGGTCCCAATATGAGACGTGAAGTTTGGGGCAGAGGAGGTTTGTTGAGCACTTTCCATGAATGTCAAACACTGAATAATGTAAAACAAGATAGACAATGACTTTGTGTCACAGCCAGAGAGGAGATGAACACTATGATACATCTCTGTCCTCACATTCTATTGTTGTAGTGACTAAATTAATCAACCTGTAGGCAGGAGGCCATGCTTTAAGCCTCCAGGGGGACTCACAGTTAGGTTTCAGTAAGATTAAAATGCCTACTGAAATGATCCTGATTAAATGGTAGTCTAAACTGATGAAAGAGATGGAGTGGACTTATTTTTTTAAATTTGAAATCACCACCTTCCTAGCACAAGATAAACTACAAGAGCTTAAAGTTTAATGTTCTCTGTGGGAAAAATGCATATATTACATAAACAGGCTTTGTGAGTATTTATTAATAAACACATTTAAAAAGAAACTGTGATTTAAATAGTAACACTAATACATTTTGTAAAACATACTTCATGAAATAATTTATATTATTATTATTAGAACTAATCTAATTTATGAGTTTTGCTGAAGTTAATTTTTATTTAATTGTAGAAAAGTCTATTTAAAAAGCTTTTTTTCAAAAGCCTGTTGCCATTTTTTTACCATTGATGGTTTTAATTAATGCCATATTTTTTCATAAAGTAATTTTTCATGACAGTGGACTTGTCACCGTTCCTCATCCTCTCACCTTCTAGTACTGAGCAGTAACAATGCGTTGATTGAAAGCTGATTGTTGCAGACAATGCGCACACATCCACAGAGGAGCTGGCACACAGACCTACGGAGGAGGAGAAAGCATGCTTGAGGTTTTTGGTGGCTCCTGTTGCCTAGAACAACAACGTCAAAGTAAGTCCTATCAGGGAGTCTTTGTCCAACCATTTCTGAAACAGTCACACCCACTTCATCTAAATGAGAAAAGAGCCAAGGACCTAACTTATATGGTTTCCCTTCTGACGACTGGTTTTTCACCCCACTGCAAGTATGGTCGTCTGGGTCAGGTATTCAGTTTTAAGGTCAGACTCGGTGCGACAGCACCAAGTTGACTGCATTCAGACAGATCATAAATCAGTCAGCTGGTTAGTTCAGAAATACCTTGAATGCATTTTGGTTCTAAAAATGTTCACAGAAAAACACATAACTCTGAGTAGAGCATAAACTCTTTCTCTGTAGTAGCAGTAGCTATCATTTACTATTTTGGGGCCCCATACTGGCAATGGCCTGAATGTTTTTTTAATTATAACTTATAGAAGCAATAGCAGAAATCCTTTCTCTTCTTCTATTCTTCTTTTTTCTTCTTCTCTGTCATTGTCAACAAAGTGTTGACACATTGCTGCCACACCTTCTACAACACAAGGCAAGTAGAGAATCCCCAGAGCTAACAATCCCTTACTGATACTAATAACAGCAGGAGTGATGAGGATTATGACCACAGGGACTTTCCTGTCCCTCTCAGCCATTGGATAAACTGACAGTGGCTGGATACCTGGGTAACCTGTAACAA
Organism: Sandelia bainsii; assembly: GCA_032362345.1. Classification (NCBI taxonomy): domain Eukaryota; kingdom Metazoa; phylum Chordata; class Actinopteri; order Anabantiformes; family Anabantidae; genus Sandelia; species Sandelia bainsii. The sequence continues at coordinate 13,182,188 of JAUMHL010000011.1, forward strand.
CACAAGTAACCAAAGGCTGATGCCAGAGATACACATAACCAGATTAACATGGACATGAATAGATGAGATTTACCACAGTATCCAGTGGAAGGGAGTGTGTTGTTAAAGTCATTAATGGATTAGTTGAGGATACAGTCACAGGAAAGAAAAGGAAGACACGGGCAGAGAAGGAGGGAAAGTCTTGGATATTTTTGGTACCAGCACAAATACAGAGACCGGTACAGAGGCATCATGCATTATGTGCACAGAAAAACACACCTATACCCAGAGGTGGACTATTAATGTGGCAGCCTGGCCAAATCAATGTCAATATTGACATGTCTAGGGTTAGGTCTCTCTCAAAATAATGAATAAATGCATGTGTTTTGACTTCCAAACTCCTGGTTTCTCTGGGCTTGCAGTCATTTACAGTCCCAGCATACTCAGAATGAATAACTGGACAAAATCAGCATATTGTTGCTGTGTCTGAGCAAAGATATAAACAAAATGAGTGGATTCTCGTCCTTGTTGCTAATGAAACTTCCTTCCAAGTCATCACCAAAGATTAAGAGTGTCTCAAAAAGTTGTTTCTGTGTTGTGGCCTATAATACAAGACTTTCAAGAAACCACCTTCATATTTTCCTTTAATCAATAAATCATTTAACCTTCCTGATATGATTCTCTGAAATTAAAAAAAAGATTAACCCTCTACATATCTGAATTGCCTGAAATGTTGGCTCATGTGTCACCACCCTGCAGACAAGGCCCACATTTCAGTCAGTAAATACCCACTAGATAGAAGCAGCCAGCTAGACGGCATCAAAGCTGCTTAATACAAAGACTTACTGTTGCTTATGTCAGCTGGAAAATGGTTTGAGATATGCAAATGAATCTATAACCTACATTTCCTAAGACAGCTTGGGTCTTTGAATTATTAAGAGGGTGACATATCTTTAGTTTAATTATTTATCATTGTTGAAAAAAGTCCTCATCACCATCATCCTGCTGCCATTTGCTCAGCTATCACCATCAAAACCTACACCATACTACCCCTATCACCACCACCATCACCATCACCCTCATCATATTCATATTCATCATAATCAATAGCACCACTATCCTAATCACCAGCACTACCATCAGCATGGTGCCATGATGATTATCGTAACTACCACCGTCATCTTCCTGCTCTTCCTCGTCATCATCACCGCCAAAAAAATCATTATCACCCCTGTAATTATTAATCAGTTGCCTATGAAATAATAAAATTACTACTATTGTGAAAACCGAGTCCATAATCATCGTTATTTCCTTCTCAGTCAGTCTTAGAGTGCGTCGCTCCTGTGTTTTCTACATGGCTGTAGTGCCGTGACCCGGTGCGCAGTTCCTCTACACACGGACATGTTCACCACCCCTAACCCTAATCTCCTCCTACCTCACCGGCCACCGGTTTTGCAGCCTGCAGGGTCCCTGTACAGCCTTGCACTCGCCCCTAATCTGTGTGCTGGAGCGAGAGCCTCGGTCTGCTCAGCCGGCGCCGGTCAAAATCCTCTGGTTTACGCACGTACGTTATTTCTCAATCGAGTAGACTGTGCGCTGGATAAATGCTTAATGTGAGCGGTACTGAAGACGTCTCCCGGACAGGACAGGGCTCTGCAGTGTCGCACACACCTGAGAGACACCCCTGGTCTGTCTGGACGGTGACCGGAGATTCCTCTCCTGTTCACCCCTGTGCCTGAACTCGCCCCAACAGGTTGTGTGCTCCTTTCTTTAGGCTGCGCACCAGTCTGTGTAAAATACATCAACCGAACTACCAAAGTGATCACAGTGTCTCAAAGCTCTGCACTTCTTACGCACACTCACTACGCACACGGCTCAAATGTGACCAATAAGAGCAACCAAACAGTTATAATAAATGCATACGAATTCATAGTCACAACAGCAGCAGCGCACACGTTGTTTTATGTCTTCTCACCGGTTAAGCTCACTGGTAGAAGCCCACGTCTGGATCCGTTCATTCATTCATTCACTCATCTGTTCATCCGTCCCTCCGTTTCGTCCCTAATTCAGCAGCTGAATAAACGGCTCTGCTCCTCTCCAGCGGCGGCGGCGTCGACAGAGCAAGCGCACTTTTACCCATTGGCTCTGTCTCTCTCTCTCTCTCTCTCTCTCTCGTGCAGAGCGACAAGATAGACAGAGAGAGAGAGAAAGATGTGGAACTGAAAAAGGGAAAAAAATGGGATGGAGGCTGAGGAAAGATGGGCAGGAGTGGAGGGATAAGCACAGAGCTAGACCACAGCTATTACTGTGGAGCATGCACTCCCAGCAGCATCACTCCTGCACCCATAAACACAGAGAAGAGAAGAGAAGAGAAGAGAAGGTGAAAATTAAAATAATTAAAATTCATTATTTTCTCAATCAATCAACCAGTTAATTTATTATTTACTCTTTGAAGTATATTTGAGTACTAACATATTACACATACACTGATCAATCACAACATTGAATCCACATGGTGTTAATGTTACGGTGAACAGGGGTCAGAGAGAAAACGAATCCTGGTCATGATCAGCAGGTGTCACAGTGTGTATGGGGGACAGACCAGTCAGAGTGCCCACCAGCATATCATGATATCAAACTAAGAGAAGTATAAAACAAGCACATTTGAGATGCTCGAACCCAATTTTTTCCATTGTTGTTTCTTTGCTTTGTTTAAAACTGATTAAAATGACTCACTGGTAGCTTAGTAGTTAAGGCGAACCCACCATGAACTGCAGTGTTCCTTATTCCTTATTTGTGTCTGGCCAAGGACCTTTTGTTCCTCATCTTTCTCTCCTTTCACTTTCTGTCAACTTCCTGCTGCAGCTATGTGGTAAGGTTTCCTAAAAAAATTGCAAAGAAATACATATGTATGAGAAAGTACTTCTCCCTCTTCCCTTCAGTTCTTATAGACATGTCATGCTAAATTGTTTCTGATCTTGAGCATACATCAAAGGCACGAGTAAACACAAAATACAGTATTTAAATGATCAATTTGTTTAGTGACACAAATACAACACATATATCTTACAAAATAATTGCCCTCCCTAAACTTAATAGCTGTGTAACTGTTAGCAATAATAGCAGCAACCAAACTCTTCACACAAACGGGGAGTCTTTCACATCACTGTGGTGCATTCTTGGCTCACTTTCCATTGCAGAACTGCTTCAATTCAGCCACACTGGTGTGTTTTCAAGCATGAACCATCTGTTTAAGGTCCTACCACAGTGTCTCAATGAGTTTTAGGATTCTAAAACCTTAATTTAGTTTTTTCTGAGTTATTCAGAGTTGGACTTTGGATCATGCATAACTGTGCTTGAGCCTCAAATTGCAGACTGATCACCTGAGATTCTCCCTCAGGTCAGAGAGTAGAATTCATGTTTCCCTCAGTTATGACAAGTTGCCCTGTCACACTCCCACCACCATGCTTGTCCAGAGGTACGATGTTATTGTGGAAAGTTATGTTTGGTTTATCCCAGACGTTACAGGACTGCAGCCTTCAAAATAACTCAACTTTCAACTCATATGTCCATCTACATTCTTGCTGGGCTTTAGGTGGAGTTGTGTAGGGCTGGGCATTGCTGCAATGGTTCACTACTGGGTGAGTCTTCTCAATTTGGAAATAATTGCTCTCACTGAGGTTCTCTGGAGTCACAGAGTCTTTACAGTAAACATAGCTTTATATCCCTTCCCGGAAGTATTTAGTATTTAGTAGTTCAAGTTATGTGTAGCACAAACAGTGCTTGCAGCAACAGGCCCAGGTGTTTTTGATGTAGCTGAATCCAATTATCAATAAAGTTTGCTAGATTAAATAAATAATAACTAAATAGTGAATTTAGGAATTAGTAATTGTTTAGTAATTATTTTAAAAAAAACTATATATTGTCAGGTAAGTATTGTCAACTCAGGTTGCTTTTGTGAATCCATTTAGTTTGAGATACACTGGCATGAAAAGATTTGAAAACACCTGCACACTTTCATTCAAATTATATTCTTATAATCTTTTGTTGGTTTATTCAAATGGTTATAAATGGATCACAAAAATAAATAAATAAAGTATTTTTTTCAAGATATTTGAGCTAAGAATAATGATCAAATTTGTTTAACTTCACACCATCAACCCTAATAAAAAACACCATTTGCAGAAATAACTGCCTGACAAACGTGTCTTCTGATCACATTTTGCAGATAATCAGTTGTGGTTTCCTCCCAGGCTTTCTGCAGCACTTCCCAAAGATCTGCTGTGCTGGTTGAACAGTGTTCCAGGCTTCTCCTAAACCATCTTGATGGATTTCGGATCTCGTGATTGAACTGGCCAAGTGATCACAGAGCGTATTCCAGCAGCTACTTTCTTCTCCAGATAATTCTTACACAACTGGGAAGAATACTTAGGGTCATTGTCTTGCTGTAAAATGAGTTATCACCAATCAGTTGTTGTCCAAAGGAAATTGCACATGATGCTGATCACCTACTTTCCTATTGTTAAAGGATCACCAGATCATCATGTTTCTACCTCCATGCTTCACTGATTATGTTAGGCAGGCATCTATCATCTTTTCATTAGCTCTGTACTGTTTGTTAAGTCCACTGTTTGTGGATCTTGGCCCAGTACAAGTTTTTCTTCTGATTTGCAAATCTTAGTAAAGGTTTGGTCTTGGCTACTCTCCCTATGAGTCTCTAACACATAGTGTCTGTACATACTGTTTTTTCTCTTGGTTTATTCAGGGGCAACCAATTCAGGAGACGTGAGGCATCTGTTTCTCAATGAGGACACTCGTAAATACTTGTCTCCACGGACAGATGTACATTTGGGCCTTCCACTGCTTCTTTTGTCCCGATTGGATCAAGGTCCAGCATGCCTCTTGAGACTATAGTGTAAACCAAAGCAATCTAATTTCTTATATCTCATAAAGAATAACTTTTCTTTCTCAAAACAAATATAGACTGATTAGTTTCTAAAGAAAGATCTTTTTATTTAGTAATTTTTAGTTTCAATTTACACTGAAAATGACAGGAGGAAGAACCCTAAGGAGGAAAACCAAATTATTGGTTAACTGGGCATGAACTTTAAGATGTTTTAACACCTGGGAGGGCATGAACAATTTAAGACCATCCACACTTGAATTTCTGGAAAGAGGTTGCAAAGCCTTCAAGTTTAACACTGATTGAGTAGCATAGTAGTTGTTTTGTAAAATGTAATAGTTAAAGTTTTAGATGATTTACCTGCTGATTCAATTGCTGAAACACTTTTTTTTTACATATCTGTATTTATAAAAGAAAGTTGCAGATTAATTTTCTGTCAACTGTTTGTAACTTAATGGCTTCAGCTCTTTATATTATATTAAATGTTGCTGCAGTGAGTTGTTAAGAGTCTATAGAGCTTGAGAAAACCTTCCATAATAAAAAAAAAAGGCCAAAGATCAGTTTGAAGGAGTCAATATGTAAAATACACACACAGTACATACAGTTCTACTTGAACAACCAGCAAAATTAAACAATATAACACATTATTATTATTGTTGTTGTTGTTGTTGTTGTTGTAATTGTTTGAACTCTCTACAGAAGAGGAAAAAAGGGAGAATTGTAGCTTTGGTGAGTGATGGGATGAGATGCATTAGGGGAAGAAAGGCTATGAACAAGCGAAAAATGACCATGGAGATATGAAGAGGAGAGGAAGGAAGCAAAGTGGAGAAATGAGAAAGGGAGGAGAAAGACTAGAAGGCAGTGAAAGCGATGGGTGCTGTGAAGATGGGGAAAGGAGCAGGGGCAGGGAGGGGGATGCAGGGGCCTGTGTAACTAATGAGAAAGAGGAGAGGAGTAGTTTTACATTATCCATCTTTTGGACACAGCTGATCAGGGTTCTGTCTGGCCGTGAAGCATGGCCCTTACACCACAAGCTAATTCACACACACCAAGAGGACATCTCACACACACGCACACACTAAAAGACACACATACTCACAGTGAACAAATCTTATGTACACTGAGAGAACAGCACAGCTTCTCTCTCTCACACACACACACACAAGCATTTTTTTCCAAATGCATTCCAGCTAGTGCAAATTCATAGCTGGACAAGCAAGCACATTAGCACACACAACAATACAAAATATGCATGAAAGAACAACACACATACGCATGTGTACAGATGCCAAAACATCCACCTCGCCCACACAAAGATTCTTAGCTGCCGTGAAGAGTAAAGTCTAGGAATAAATAGAACCGTGAATCTGTGAATGGCTGTGCATGTAATATTAAAGCGCTTTACGAATGAATAATATTCATGAGCTCTGTTTGAAAATGGGGAAATATTCTCCTCCAGAATAATTAAAAAGGTAAAGATATCGGTCTCTAGTCTATTTAACAAGGCTTGTAGTATTCTGTGTTTTTCACATTATTAGGAACAAGGATGGCCAGAGAGTTTCAAAGGGGAGGAGGCTCTAATGTAAAACAGGAATATCTATCAGTAAAGAGCTAATGTGAACTATTTTCCTGTATTACAATATAAATTTCCATCCATTTTCTTAACCGCTTGTCCTCGTAAGGGTCGCGGGGGGTGCTGGAGCCTATCCCAGCTGTCATCGGGCG
>JAUMHL010000011.1:13188894-13206548 GCA_032362345.1 Sandelia bainsii
AGTTCGAATGACGTTTCTACGACAAAGTATGGTGATACACCATGAGGATGAAGGGAGGAAAGTTGATGAAATGACTCTTCCAACTGCCATTTTTTTAACAAAAAATGGAAAAACTTAAATAAAATAAAAAATACTTAATGTTTTGACAATAAAAGTAATAGCACACATCCCAGGACCGAGCCAGTCAATTTGATGTATATTTTGTGTGGATTCTCTCTTCCGTTCGGGCCGCATTAATGTTGATGGAAGAATAAGATATAAAGAAGCCAGTTTAGCGGTGGATAATAATATGTGCCTCCATTAAAATGAATGGAGGCAATGCATTGCATGGCAGGCACCAATAAATAAATCTATAAAGAGACCAGTTTAGAGGTGGATATTCATTTTCAATGGCAGGCACCAATTACTGATATAACCTACAGGTATTTATTTTTCCTTTGAATAAAATAAGCTTTACTTAGAGCTTTGCTTAGATTTTCACATGGGGCTTTGGGCTGTACATGTGAAAACAGTATTTCTGTGTTTTTCTTTTTTTATTTACGTAACATGACATCACTGCTGCAAATATACTGCAAATAACACATGCTTTGCTTAAAATTGATATTATTGCCAGTTTGTACCTTACAGAGCTGTCCATTCATCTATTATCCTAACTGCTTGTCCTCTTAAGAGTCGCAGAAGTTATGCCTATCCCAGCTGTCATCGGGCAAGAGGCGGGGTACACCATGGACAGGTCGCCAGTCTATCACAGGGCTGACATATAGAGACAGAGAAACATGCACACTCACACTTTTATTGTGAGAATTTAGAGTAATCAGATAACCTAATGGCCTGTCTTTGGACAGTAGGAAGCCGGAGTTCCTGGAGAGAACCCATGCAGACAAGGGGAGAACTGTTGCTGTGGCTACACTACACCACTATGCCGCCCTGCTTATTAAGCGTTGAGTGTGTGTCAGTATTTTAATTAGCCAAGGTTAGCCTAATTTTAAATTGATGCCTATTAGTTTGTACCAAGTTGACAGCGGTCTAAGAAGCTGTATAATAAAATATTATATTATCAAAGTCCCAGAGGTCAAATTAAAGATCATAAAAAAATAAAAGACGGAAATTAACTTTTTCTTTTCGTACCAAGGTTGCAGCCTGAGACACCTGCACTGCATTTTATAGTAAAGATTCTTCTTATTAACCACAGTTTTGAAGCTGCCTTTGGTCTGATTCTCTGGATGAACAAAGCGTGCCGCTCTCTGTCATGTATTTCTCAGACTTTGGCAGGCAATCAGTTGCCTCGACACAAAAGCCGGTTAAAAACTGGCTTTTGCTAGTTCTTCCTCACACTGATTTGGCTCCTGTTACTGTTCCCCACGCCCAATCCAATATTTGAGCATTACTGTGACACAGAATGTACCAATAAAACAAGAAATGTATGTGCTTTAAGAAATAGTTTTAACTGGTTAGCTTGCTTATCACACAAGATTAAAAACAAGAGGAAACAGCTACACTGGCGCTGACCAATAAATAGCAGAGCAGAAGCAGAAGCAGTGAGGAAAGGCAGCAGCCCAGTGGAGCCCAGTGTTAATTCTAAGTGGTTTAGAAAAATGTTGTTGATTTTAATCACTTGCCATAAGTTAAGAATCCAGAAGCAAGTGGTTTCAACGACCCTGACTGAAATAGTTTCTCAGAAATTAAGCAATTAGAAGCCAAACTGCAATCAACAAACAATATGCAAATGTTTGAGGAAGGAGAGTAAAGCTGATTTGTTCCCTTATTATGCAAACTGATTTTGATCCGTCTGTAAACAAGACAGGAATCTCCAATCCAGCTTATCTAAAGAAGCACCAGTTGCATTTTTGGACTGTTTAGGGTCTATCATTAAAAGAATTTGGTTAAAATACATGATCGCTGACCTGCACAGTGTTTGAGGATGGCTACTTTTAAAAGTGGAGACAAAGTGATATATAAAGCAACAGGTTCAGAGTGGATGGAGACATACTAATTCAGCAACATTACAGTGCTGTGTTACAGGTTAAAGTAATCCTGAAATACTCTTATTTGCTTTCTTGTGAAGTGTTAGGTGAGAAGATTTATACCACTCCTGCAGCTGTATGAGGAATATGAAGCATCCACCAGCAGCCAGTTTACTTAGATTAGCATATGAACTGAAAACAGACACAACTAGTCTGACTCGGTATGTAGGTAACAAAATGTGCCTGCCAGCCCACAAAGTAGCACATTTCATCTTGTTTTGTTGATATATGCAAAAATAATTGTGAAATCCACAAATTGTGGCTTTAGGCTGTAAGATAAACAGGTGCTAGCTAGACATAACCTAAGAGTAGTGTAAACCTTCAGATGTCAAATAGCTTCTTTAAAGCCTAGATGAACGTTAACCTTTAGATCTTACAGCGCACACGTAATGTTTAAATATGTGCTTCAGGTTTTATTCTGCAATAACATCACTTTCACTTTGTGGAAAAGCATATTTCACCAAAAATTTAACCATGAGAACTAGCACAGGCTACTAGTGTAGGTTTATTGCAGGGTTTTTTTTGGAAAGAAATGTGATTAGAGAAAATACCTTCAGTAAATAAAGGCTAATAGAGGCCAAATTCCCCAAATCTCATTTCAGAATCCTCTCGTGTACTCAGGTAGACAGCTCAGATATTGGACATGATTACACAATAGCCCACTAATCAAGCCATTCTGCTTTATCTCCAACCTTATAAAGCTTTGTTGGCTCCTGATCATTCATGAGCTGCCTCAGACTCATTGTGTCAGACCACCAAAGCAATTGTGAGTCATGCTGAGTATAGTCCATAGGGGAGCTGTGAAACAGAACTAAATGATGATGAGGAGGACTGCAAGCAAATGAGCCTTGATAATTTGAAAGGGAAAAGATGAGCGTCACAGCCACACTACACTGTTTCTCTCTCACAACTGCTGAAATATGCAGGATAATACATTCTCGCCTGCTTAGACCCACAGTCGAGACACATGAAAGCACAAAGAGATTCAGAATCACAGAAACACTCTCTGCTCCACTGGTTGATTCTTTTCTGTCCACTTGAGATTATCACGGAGATAACGCCCACAAGTATTTAAAAGCATCTTTTGCTACAGCATTGTGGCCATTAAGCTTGTTGTCAGTCTCAACAAAAGTTGGGTACTTATGTGGAGTGTTATGTGCAGCAGTGTGGGCTTCCATGGTCGTGTCCATCCACTGAAAGAATCACGCACAATTTTAGTGATTGCATATGTTCAAACTGGGCGATTCTTCAACACGAACACACACACAAGCACACACCAGAAGCAGATGAGATGAGGACCACCTCCATCAGCCTGCTGGCTTATTGATCAGTGGAGCAGCTGATTAATGAGGAGGTAGAAACAGATCAGATCCATGAAAGACACTCACACACTCAAATGCAAAAAGGCACAAACACACAAAGAGTCCCTGTGTATCTTGCCAGATCTCATTTTAACTCATGAAAATGTGAAAATGATAATGCACCTTGTAGGCCAGACGATGCCTGTAATACCAAAAGATGGCACTGAGTTGTCATCTGAAGCTATATGTCAACAAGAAAAACAGAAGTGTTTTTCTTATAATCAATCATCTATGATGTCAATCTTCACCATAGTCGTGATGGAAATATTTCTTGTCTCACTGTGTGTGAACGTCTTCTGTACCAGCTTCTGCAGTTTGTTGCGTAATTTTGGACTACAAAAAGGGGAAGTTGCTGCAAATGAAACAAGTCATATCTGTGAGTTCCACTTTGTAGTTCCCAGCGTAACAGAACATCCTGTAGTTTGGTAATGTGCACATGGATTTTTGAAACCTGCACCTAAAAAGATCTCAAATCAAACCCAGTCATTCTTTGTATTACACTATGTATTCCTGGAAAGCACAAACACAACTTCGTATTAACATGCACATCATGTTAAAATGTATACACACCATGAACAAGACAGATGTCACTTCTTATGTCCACTCTACACACAGAAAAACTCACACAAATCATAAATAGAAACACGCTTACATGTACAAACCAAATCTTCTATACACGTACACCTGCACATTTTCTTTCCACGTCACATAGACACATTCACGCAGTTTGATATAACCTGGGGTGTTGCAAGGAAGAATTGTCGCAAAATGCAGTTCATCACTTCTGTCTCATCTGTTTCTTCTCCCCTTAAGCAATACTGACGTTTCACTGTGATTCATATCACACTGCATACGAGCACACACACAGTAACACAGACACACACATGCTGAATATTTTGCTTTTCTGCATGTATTGTTTACATCCCAGTGTGGTAATTCATGCTTTAGAATTTTGCAAAACATCTTTGCAGACATTTTGAGTTGATTGAAATGTCCAACAGCCTGAAGCAGGGAAACACAAGTGCAGTTGAGTTAAATACAATGGGTTTTAAAGACCAGCTGTGCAATAAAAAATACACTGGAGCTTTGGCAAATGTTTTCCAGTTCCTTTCCTTGTAGCGATGGTCATCTATCACAGTCTTTATTTGATTATTTTTATGCAGATTTGTATTGTTATGCTAATGCAACAGTTACTTATCCCATTTCTGTTCTGCTGACTGGGACTTCATGGAGCCAGCAGTCACTGTAAGTTCCCATTAGCACTGAATGGTTTGTTAATGTAATTGTGCGGCTCCTTCTACGCTACTTTACAGCACTTTCCTTACTTTGCTAAAAGTTCAATCAGAATGAAGCAAAAGTTGTACACAGTGTGAAACTGCCAAATGTAATCACTAACGAACTACACCATTTCATCTCCAGACGCCCTGCAAAGATGGAAAACAAAATTCTAATGTGAATTTATACTCAGCCCAAAAAGTTTTACTTACTTCTTGATTTTAGCTTGTTCTTGTTTCTGGTTAGGCTCTTAAGATTTTGTTACCACCTGAGCGAATCCAACACGCAGCTTGTTTCTATCAAACAGCATCAATTAAACAGTGCAAATGACGGCATCAGCTAGCAAGCTCTACTTGAAGTATGCAACCCAGATACACGAGGGGTAGGACGGAGGAGAGAGGAAAGGTGGGCATGATTGAAATTGTGGAAAGGGGGAGGAAGAAAGAGAGAGAGTATAATGGAGTATAGTGAAGGGTGAGGGAAGAGAGAGAATTATACATTTGAGACGGGGGGGAGGCAGAGAAAGATTCCAATGGGCAGAAAGTGATGGAGGAACAAGGGCAGAGAAATGGACGAAGCGAGATGGTGAAAGGATAAAAAGGAAAATGTTAGTGAGTAGGTGAAAAGAGGAAGATGGAGGAGGCGATCAAGGCAACGAGGAAGATGAATCTGCTAATGCAGATACCATGTACTTTCATTTGGGCTGAAAATGTTGCGTGTTGTGTATCATGTTGCGCCTCGCCATCCAATTTCCTGCCTCTCGTCACTGTCAAAACAAAAGAAATAAAATCTTAAAGAAGGATGGATTACCCACTCTTCTGGTGAAAGATAGACAGAAAAAGAGAGACAAGAAGCAGAGCAGCTGACGTTACATGACTGATACAGAACACCAACATTATTCGTGATAATGACTGTGATTAGCATGATGATAATCATAATAAAAATATAATTACAACGTACTGTGCAATAAAGGCAGAAAAAGCAATAATATTCTTTATCACTGTCCATTAATTGCTGTGTGAAAGATGTTTCTCTGTAATGTATACGTTTTCTTCTGATTTCATTTTTGATCATCATCATTGTTGGTCTCTAAGTGAAAATGGTCTATGTTTGTGCAAGAGTTTTTAAAACTTCTAAAAACAATTTCATGATCTTGCATAGAACTGTTTCTGTTTTTAACTTCTATGGAAACGAAAATGTTATAGCTTTGCAAAGAATACTACAACATGCAACTTAGTGTAGCAGTAGCACGGAACTTGAAATCAATCTTCTGCTCTGCCCAGCCCTCACTCTTTCACCTCTCCTATGCTCTGCCACTGTTTGCTACTCACAGAGTAAGATCACACAGACTTTTCTGTGCCTTTTACAACTAACTTTGTATCTCACTATATTGATAAAAGACTTAATCGCATGTATTAGTTATAATTTAATTGGCCACGACCGTTAGAGGATGGTTCTACAAGGATAACTAAGTGAAGCTGCACACAAAGCTTCTAACATTAGTAAACATAAACATGTTATCCAAGATCTAAAAATCTAAATTAACTGCATGTGTAATAAAATGTGTATAGTCAGTGGTTACTTAATGATGTAATATTAACCTGCAGCAAACTGTGAATTATAGAAAATGTGAACCTGTGCACATTTATAGGCCTATTTCAGGAAGCACCCAATTAAAGGTGAATCGTTTAAGAAACAGATGATGTGAAAATCATGATCTTGTTTCCACGGCCTGAGCCAGTCAAAGTGCACTTTTAATGTGGGAAAAACACAACTATTCATTAACTGTCATTACACGATATAATGACAGGCAGGTACAAGTATACATATGGAGCACATATGTTTCAGACTGGCATGTACACATATCCACAGTAGCTCTCACAGGACATACCACTTCAGCCACATTTAAACAGCATAATCATAATCATAATTGAGGAAAAATAATGGGTTTTGGGTGGATGAGAGTGTGTGTGGCTTGTAAGACAGCAAGATAGAGAACAAGCCCTGACTCTGTGTGTGTGTATGTGTGTGTGTGTGTCTGTCCAGGTCAAGTCAAGGCAGAGAAAAACTATTGTTTTTAACATGGTTTTAACCTTTATCAACGCTAGACTCATAGTGAAACATAGATGCTTGTGTCTATCCACTAAATATGAAGCTACAACCTGGATACACTAACCGTGGTTTAGGTTATGTCTCATTGTTTGACATAAGACAACTGTTTGACATGAGACAACACCAAACCTGGCTTGGTGCAAAGAAACAGGGAACTCTCAACTATTTAACTGGGCAGGAGCAGTGATTTTACATTTGTGCTGCTGTACAAACTAAAGAAACAAGATATAACATATTAATTTATGAGCTTCGTGTTCTGTAAAAGTGGATTTTGTTTTTACTTTTAGACTCAGGCCAGACTAGCTGTTTTATTCTGTTGCCAGCCTAACATGCTAAGCTAAGCTACATGGCTGCGTATTTAGTGTATAGGTTTGAGAGTGGCATGAGACATTTTTCACTCGTCATAAAAAGAGAAAGATTTCACCACTAGATCGAATGTCTTGTTGAGCTGGACATTTTATCCACTGGAGAAAAAGCCAGCAGCCCATTTTTAGTCCAAAACTTTACTTTAAGTGGAGCTCGGTTATAAGAGCAGCAGGCTGCACAAGGGTGGAGTGGATTAAATTAGAAAGCTGCCATATGTCAGCCTTGTGATCACAGAGTGACTTAGTTATACAGCGAGGGAGCGGACCGTATATAATGAGCACGTACTGAGAGCGATGATGAAAGGGCTTGAGTTGAATGAGCAGACTGGAAGGGTGTATTCACTCTGATGTAGGTTAAGTTTGCTCTTTCCATGCGTCTGTCTCTTTCACCTGAGCCTTCACTCTTACTTCTGTCTCTCAGTCTTTTTATTCTTCCAGAAGTCTAACATTTATTGCCACCTTACCTGCTCTTCTGTTACTTTAATTCTCTCTTTGCACCAGACACTTCTCTCATCTCACAGACTGACTTTACTTTTGATTCTTCATCTGCTGCTTTTCCCGCTTCTATTATCTCCCCCTCTCCCTCTCTCCATGTCTGGTACACTGTGTCTGGATTTCGGATGCACTTCTCATCTTTTTCAGAATTGATGAAAACTCTTTTTCTTCACACCTGGTTTCTTTTCTACTCTCTAAGCTCTTCCACTTCAAATAATTTAAAACTTGCTGTGCTTCTTCCTTTGCTCCTGCGTTGATCTAACTGACTGAACCTGGGCGTGGGGACAGAGGAAAATATTTGAAAGTACGGAAAGTGAAGCTGCAGCAGTGGTGACACACACGCAGTGTCCTGGCATTGAAATGGAAGGAACATTTCGGAAGCCCCTTGGAAACACTGGCGTGTTTGCTCTCCAACAGACGCACACAGGCACACACACACACTGAGTGGTGGTTTGGAGAGAGTGTGTGTATGCATATGCCTTGGTTTCCCAAAATAACCACCAAATGAGGGGCAGGGAGGCAGGGCGAGGTTGGCACAGGGAGATATAAATGGATACTAATTGTATGGCTCCTTCAGATTACACTCAAATCCAGCACATTTACACACAAACATACACTCTCTGTCCATGTGTTTGAAAATTATCCTGTTTGATCAGCCTTTCTCAAACACACTCTACATCTCCCGTGGTTGCTACTTTTGTGACTGTTGATTGCTACAGAGTTAGTGCACACGTACTCTGTCTCAAACATATACAAAACACACAGATTAAGACAGATCACGACAGCATGGTTCTCCCATGTATTATTTCTATAATCTTTCCAAATATAGAGTTCAATAAAAAGCAGTCATTTTCTCGAGCTGTTCCATCCTTACACCACTCTATGAAAAGCTTTGCCTGTTTGTCTAAGCTTAGAAACTCATTTTAGTTCTATTTGTTAGTTCTCCTACTCAGCTGTTACTTACTGACGTTGCAACTAAAACTATACTGGTTTGAATCTCACCAGAGTCTCTTGTTGCAAGTGAGAGGAGAGAGAATGATGCAGTGGAGGAGAAGAGGAAACAGCTCAAAATAAATGGTAGATAATTACATGGTTGACTCTACTGCCTGATGGGAGGAAAGTGCAAAAAAGCAAAATGGAGAAACAATTACAAGAGGATATGTACAGTGCTGTACACAGTTCCTACACTGTATAGTTGTGCTTTGTTGTAGGGGTTTTATACAAAAGGACATAGAGCATATTTTCTCACACAAATAAAGCTCCATCAGAAATATTTCTGCAGTTTCTACTTCTCAGGAAATGTGAAACACTGCAAGTTGCAAATGTGATGTTGATGTGTGATGATTTTATTACAGTCAGTCATAGTTGTTATTACAGTCAGTCATAGTTGCAAGCAAAACAGGCCTTAGGACTTTTTCCTATTTTTTAAAAGAACTCACACGGCCTGTGACGGGAGATGAAGCAGTGTGACCAAAGGGGAACACTGCTCAGCAGAAGTTGCAGCAGCTCTGTTTGTAGTGCTACTCCCCCATCTGCTGCTCACACAGGGAATGACAACTAAATGCAAAGTGGGATTTTCTCTCCTCTCTTTCCTTGACTTCCAGGAAGGAAAAAAGAAAAAAAGACAAAAGATTTAATTAAATCAGAAAAGATTGAATTCATTGTTGATTTGCTTCCATGTTGCTCCAAGTCTTTACACAATTACAATTACTTTAATGGATGACAGTTAGTCAAGTTTAGTAAGAGACACTATAATTTGTGTGTTTACACTTGTTTTGGCCCCACCCCCTTCTTATCAGGCTCAACATCTGCCAAAAGCAAATCTCACATAACTGTTGCATAACACTGCTCCTGCCTTTCCTGGCTACTCCCTTTTGATTCATCATAAGCCTTTTTTTTTTTTGCTTCCTTCTAATCCATAACTAAAATTAAAAAAAGACAGTTTAGGAAGACTGAATTTCATCTAATATCAGCAGGCAACCAAGACCAAACAGGTGTGTACAGTATGCATGTATTTATTTATTTATTTTGTCAACTGCTCTTTAAAGGTCATGCATCAAGAAACTTAACTTTTAAATTAGCATGCATGACAAGTCATGAAAATGTTCAGAAAAAAATAAGTTTTAACAAAAAGCACAATTACAAGTAAAAATACTTGTTTCCAAAAGTTTTGTCTGATTGCAAGTGGACTTGCTTGAGGTTTTTAATGATCAACCACCTCTCATCTGAAAGGCCTCAATTGTTATATTGTATTGTATTGTATCTGTTATAGCAACATATGATTTTACATACATACAGTATGATCAGTTATAAATATGGCTAAAATATGTGTTGAGAAATCTTTAAGAGAGACATTAAACAACCTGAAGTTTCAAAATGTGTTTAGCTTCACATCTGTGAAGCTTCATAGTCTCCCACGTTATGTTTATTCCAAAGAATGCTGTTTAGTGGCAACTAAAGTGGACTTAAGTTCTTGAAGACGTTCCCATCCAGAAGGCTTCATCAGTGCTGAACTGATGAAAACAAGAATGCTCCAAAATTCAATGCTCTCTAATTCAATAGAAATACCTAAAGTTTTCTGATTGGTTAGAAGAGCGAGCCTCGCACTAAAACTTTTAGACGTGAATATCACTGAATTGCAGTTCATTGACTCTGGGTCACAGGAGGCTTCTATATCACCCCTCCACATTAAGACAAGTTTTGTAAAAAAAATTCATAGATAGATAGATTTATCAGATCTTAATTCTCCCACCAGTGGAAACAGAGTAACACAACCACAAATCGCATGACCACTGGTGACGTTAAATCCTTCTGCGCGTCTACATTGTTCGTTACGGTAAAGCCAGCGACACAAACAAGGCCCCAGCCCGGTCCTAGCTCGCAACAGTGACGTCAGCGCGCAGCGGCGGTGCAGTGACGCGCGATAATTGGGCGAACGCGGAGCTAAAGTGTACTGTGCACTAAAAAGACAAGACACCGACAATAACAACAACAGCTGAGGCCGCATGAGGTGAACTAAAGACGCTCTCGCTCTTTTCGGCCGCACACTGTAAAGACGCCGGGTAAGGAAAACCTATTCACAGTCATTTTCTTGCGTACGCTAAGGTAGCCCCGCAGCAGCTTCCGCCCTTTAGGAAGTTTCTTTTGTCCTCTTCAGTCAACAACAACAAAACAAGCCGACTCGGTGTCTTGGCCGGAGAAGGTAGCTTTGGCTGGTTTAGTAACAGTGTAACAATAAATTAGCAATAATATCAAATATGGGCATTTGTTGTCAAAACAAATCACTCACCTCGCGGGTAGTTAGGCTACACTGTGAATACCTTTGGACTGGCCAATGTCAGGGGCAGTAAAGGGAAATAGATAGCCTGCTGGGTGTGTTAGATAGGGGCAGCATCAGCGGTACAATGGGTGATGCCATTTTACGATTGTTGAATAATTAGCTAATGTTCTGTTTGAGGGGAAAATGGTAGCATAGGTTGCACGTTTTAATATCAAACGTGTTCTTTATCATAGAGAGACTGTATAGAAACAGATGTTGGTTTGGTCATTACTTGTATGGACAGTATGCCTGAGGTTTATTTTGCTAGTTCATTCACATAGCTCAGTGCTAATAATAACCAGCTGTGGTCTTTTCAACATTGCAACTCATTTATTGTTGTTCACAGTATGCATCTATGTATGGACATTACCTTGTCTGCAGTACATAGTCATTTTACCGTACCCGTGTTTCTAATATTTCCTAAATCTTCATTCTCTAGATGTCACGATGGCTGCAAAATTCACCATTTCAGACAGCGACTCAGAGCCATCAGAAGGAGTTGAGGAAGGAGAACACAACCAATCATCAGTAGAGCGAGAGCAGCACGTTCTCCAACGCCACGCCCTTACCTTACCCGAACTCAGAGTGGCAGGTGGGATACCACAAAAGAAACAAGGTAGAGACAGCGTCAAACTAGGACAACACTGCTCAGAAAGTTTGGCTATATTGCCACAGAAAATCTGAATTGCTAAAACTGTTTGCATAGGAGGTGGGTAAAGAGAGAAATCAATGTAAAAGAGAAAGAAGAAAGGGAGAGGGAGAATATGTTTGTTATTAAGTATTTTAACTTCATATGCTGTGTGTGTCAGCATATCATGACAATACGGTTGTTATTAATGACTTAACAAAGTTGTAGAAAAAGAAAGCAATCGTTCCTTGTTTTCTGCTCTACTTTCATTTTTCATCTCAGCTGCTGCAGTGTATATTCTAGTATTGCACAATAGAGGTTAATATATTTTGTCGCTGTATCACTTATTCATGCTTTCTGTCTGTTTATCTCCCTTGTTTGTCTTCACATTTCTTAGCTTTGTTTCATGTACATCATTTTTTAGAAATGTTGGTATATTTTCTCCCATTCATTGCTGTGATGTACTTGGGACATGGGAGTTTAAATGAGATTGCATTGTTAATTTAAATGTTAAAGCAGGCCAGCCAATTTTTCCACTTATAATAGTCATATTCAAAGAAGCAAAGACATGTGTTATTTGTATTTTATCTGTACAGTTTGTGAACTGTATGTGAGCACGTCATCCCAGTGATAATTATGTCCTTATTGCCCCATGTTGATATAATATTGCTCTTATGAAGAACTACAAACCACTCTCTCCCTGTTCTCTCTCTCATGTAGCGAGCGGTCGAATCAGGCTGAACTCAGAGTCCCACGCTTCCACCGTGTGCAGAGACGAGGAGCTCCAGGCAAAGGGGGATGAGGAGGCTGGTACGCCCACAGATGGAGCTCCATTCAGGGCACGGTCCAAGTCTGCTCCACCTGCCCTGTGGGCAGCAAAGAAATACGGCCAGCAGCTCAGAAGGATGAGTGATGAGTTTGACAGCCTGCTAGACAAAGGGGTGAGAATGAGGGGGCAAAGGATGGAAGAAGGGTTTTAAGGGTTAAAAGGGGACATGAAGGGTTAAAAAGGGAGATCAAGGCCTTTGTGGTTATATACATTGTGGTTGGGGAAAAGGGGGCAAGAAAGAGAGGTATAGAGGGCATGGAGTGGGACTGGAAAGTGTTGATAATGGATGTGTTCTGGGTAAAGGAAAATGATTGTGTTATGCCAGGATAAGATGATGAATCGAGAATCGAGCAAACGTTTTCATTTTACTAAGATTAGTTCATTTTTGTCTTGCAGGAGATGAGGAAGGTGAGGAGCGCTGGGACGGCCAGACAGATGCACCACTCTAAGAGCTGGTGGAGCTACCTCTTTAGTCACCAGGAGACAGAGGGAGAGAACAACCACCACGAAAGCCACACACACCGCACTGAGTAGACTCTGACAGAAGACCGGGCAAAAGAGGTGACCGTACAAGATTCGAGGGATGGAGAGATCGTTGGGAACGAGTGGACAGCAACAATGGGGAAGCCTAGAGAACAACAATAAGATCTGCTCTGAGCGATGACGGGGAAAAAAAGAGTTGATCCAAAGGACAGAGATCCAAACACAAAACACGTGGCTAAATGGAACAAACAGTAAATGGCCCAGCGGTCTGAGATCCTAGTCAATTTTACACGTTGTTAACTACGTTTATGTCTTTTGTATTTGTGTTGGTTGTGACGTAAGCAACATCGTTGGGAAGCCCACTGTGAAATGGTAGAAAGTGAGTAAAGCACAAGGACAGACTGAACACCAAAACAAATTGCTTAAAGGATCCACTGACACAAGTGACACGATCACTTTAAAACACAAAGAAATAATACAATGATAACAAGGGGATGTAGGAGGAGAACACTTAACAGACCATTTGAGCTGTCTCTCACGTCAACACTATGCAATATACTGTAGATGGAGAGATACATGTACTGAAATCAAAACACCTTAGTATTTGAGGCCACTTTGAATGCTGTTAAAACGTCCTTCCTTCCTCACTTTCACTTGAGGAAACCACAGATGTCCGTGTGTTACTAATGCTTGCTCATGAAGATCACTATCGGTGTGCCAAAATAATCTTCAGGCAACAGAGAAGAGAGTATAGAAAGGGAAGGATTTTTTCTTTAGTATTCAACTTGGGCCTTAATCCAGCTTCCTATTCTACCACCTGTTAGCCAGTACCATCAAACCACTGTACGCGACTATCATTAACTGCTTTATATCTCAAATTTATCACAAGAACAATCTTGTACAAGGACAATCTATGACGATGCAGAAATAATATCTTTTGTAAAACTTCAGGGTTAGATTTTATCATTATTAAACATACATATAAAAAAAAAGCACAATCCAATATGAATCTATAATTTTAAAGCCTTGGATGAGTAAAAATTACAACTTTGGAATTTTTATGTGTAAATATTTTATCAAAGGGCAGGGGTGAGGGTTATAAGCAGCGTGGTTGAGCCAGAATTTTATTTTACAAGGTTATCATGCTATTTAAAAAGTCTGTCCATTCAGCAATAGGCAGTGTACAATCCATAGATGTTGTGGTAAATGTTGTGTATTTAAAGATGTGGAGATGGATTAACTGCTGTACACGTTAGCGTCCATTCCCTTTCACACCGTTCCCCGTGCCAGTGCCAGAGCAAAGACATGAATTTAGACGCAAGTGTAAACTACTTCAAATAAGTTAAACCAGATTTTTTTCAAAATTACGGAGCTTCTTCAGGAAAATCAGTTTTCAGTCCTGTTGAGTTTCTATTTGTTTAAATGTGTTTTGGGCTTTTATCTGCATTTGGATGCGAATAGATGTGGATCTTAATCTTATCAGGCTTCAGGACTAGGAGTGCAGATCTGAAGATAGATATTGTTATATTCAGTCTTTTGAGGATTACTTGGCACATATACACAGTGTGATCTTTATGGATGTTGGTTATTATTCATATTGATCATTATAAACTAAGGTCAGCACCTCTACACAGTTTGTTAATATGATAAGGCTATACATTTGTTTTTTTAATCAATATTTGACTATTGAAAATGGTGATAGGTTTGTTTTGTCTTCTCTTCCTATTGACTTGAGTTGTGAAATGCTCGGGTGTGCACGCTGACTGCATTGTCTTTAAACTTCACTCCATGTTTTTTTTAAAGCTTTTACTTAACCTGGTTAAACTGAAATTTTAATCTGAGGATTTCAGACAATCTCAATGACGCCACCTTTTTCCTCATCCATGTCTACCAGCATTTGGCAACATACTGTATCTATCACCCTGACTGTGTAAGATGAATTGGCTCTTTAACATGAATTAGTATCAAAGCTCCCAACACAACTAAAACAGATACTGTTCAATTTAAACTACTATATAATATACTGCTGAAAATTGCCTAATCCTGCTGGAGTATATCAGATATCAACAGGGAAAGCAAATTTTAGCGTTGCTCTTCATAGATCTACTCATACTTTGACACAAGTAGTATGGATGAAAATAAAGTTCAACTGGAATTTAAAGGTGAAATGATATTATGGACTGCCTTGAACATGCTTTAACCTGTGTAACACCACAAAGCCAGCCTTGTCTGTTTACCGCCTTAAACTTAACAGCTCGCTGTCGCTTATTACGCGCAAAAAAGTGGAGGTGCATTCACTGTCACATTCACTGGAAGGGAAATGGTCGTGGTCATGTGACCATTAATGGTTTTGATTTTTTTAAACATTTGTGACAGTGAACACGCTCCAGAGGAAAAACCTGCCTGGGTACCTGGGGCTTTATGACCATCCTTGGTATTACTTGAATCTCAAGATGTGTGTAGAGAAAATCAAAGTTTAATATTTCCTTTTTGTTTTTGTCTTCATTTTTTAAAAATGACTTTTTTAAATGTATTTTTCTCAGCTGTGAAACTTCTGGTATATGCTGTTCTGAATAAATAATTTAAAGAGAGGTTTCAACGTAAGTCATTTGTGTAATTCCTACAGAAACAGTCGACTGAGAGGAAATACATCAGACTATGGCTCCAGCTTTAGCACCTTAAGACAAAACAAGCATACTGAAGACATTACAATGACCATCATGACATATAGTTGATCAAGAAAAGTAACTGGCAGGTGAAGACGTTAAGCAAAGTGGGTATCTGTAGTTAAAATTATGTTGTACAATGACACTTTGAAAAGTTTTAAGACATTTTTTTCATTGTAGATTTGTGTTAGACATTTAAAAGGGAAACTAAGAGAATAAAAACTTAAAATACTGCGACATAGTAGTGTGATGAAAGAACAATGTGAGGCAACAAATAATGAGGAAATGTTGGCACACTGACGTGTCTGAAAACAACAATAAATGTTTTGATTAGGCTACAAACCTATAGCTACTCAGTGTGTAATAACATTTTCAGTACAATACACAGGAACGTGTTGGCCAATATTCAAAATTTCACCTAAACTCCCAGTATATTTGTTATCACCTCTCCCATTGTCTGCAGTGGAACACTCACTGCATTACTGTCAGTCTGAACTACAGGACAGAGGCAGTAAAACGGCACAGAGAAAGACAGGTCGTGGTCTATCAAGCCACGCCTGATGGATCCCAGCAGTACTTGTGTCCACAGTCCAAAGCTGAAAGTCTGTCCATCACTGTGTCTGTCAGGGCGAAGTCAAAAAGCCTGGCGTTTTCCTTTACTCTGTCTGGATTTGCCGACTTGGGGAGCACTGGGACGCCCTGCTGCACTGCCCAGCGCAACAGGACCTGGAGGAGAAAAAAAGAGTGTTAGTACTAAACATTTCACTCACTGAATATGTGAAACTGTTCCAAAAAGACATGCAGATTCATTTGGATGCTTCGCAAGTGTGATTACCTGTGCAGGGGTGCGTTCATAGGC
Organism: Sandelia bainsii; assembly: GCA_032362345.1. Lineage (NCBI taxonomy): Eukaryota > Metazoa > Chordata > Actinopteri > Anabantiformes > Anabantidae > Sandelia > Sandelia bainsii. Next base: position 13,205,311 of record JAUMHL010000011.1, read on the forward strand.
CTTTGCCACCTCCATAACTACAGGATCAGTGACCAGCTCTCCTTTCCCTAAAGAGGAGTAGGCTTGGAAACACACTCCATACTCCTCACAAACACTCCTCAGATCTGTCTGGCACAGTCGTGGGTGAAACTCTGCCTGAGGAATAAAACATACACACCCTCTGTACTGACTTTTTCAAAAACCAAACACACCATTATATATTTTATATTTTCTTGCATTTGTAACGTTATCTGTCCTTTCACTCTCGTATGATACCTGGAGCACAGCAGGACGGACTTTGCAGCTTTGTATCAGTTCCTTCATGTGCGCCGGTGTGTAATTAGACACTCCTATGGCCTTCAGCTTTCCCTGGGCATGCAACTCCTCCAGTGTAACCCAACTCTGAGCTCTGTTGCCTAGATTCATATATTTATTAGCGCCTCATCATCGCTGGTGCTTAAGTATAATTATGTTGTAGAGGAGTAACTTGGGACTCTTCATCTTAATTACTGGAGCATTTCTTTATTAAAAACTAAACACAAATTATTACAAACTGTTACAAAACATACACATCAAGTTATGCTCCCAGTGAGAATTTAATAAATGAAGGAAAACAGTGACTTAATCTGAAATTTACCTGGGTTGCGTTGGTCATCCACTGCCAGACCCTGTGTGCCAGGCCAGTGGATCAAGTAGAGGTCAATGTAACCCATATCCAGCTGAGACAGGCTGCGAAGGGCTCCCTCCATGGCCTTGTCACCCTGATCTTTAGGGCCCAACTTACTGCACCAAGAAAGTGAGAAAGGAAAGATTTGCACCATGCCACTAAAAGTCAAACGTGACAAAAATGTGTCAACATGACAAAATGTTTGTCTTCCACAAGGATAGTCATATACAGTGGTGTGAAAAAGTGTTTGCCCCCTTCCTGATTTTTTACTTTTTTGCATATTTGACTCACTTAAAAGGTTCAGATCATCAAACAAATTTAAATATTAGACAAAGATGACACAAGTAAACATAAAATGTCGTTTTTAAGTGATGGTTTTATTTAATAAGGAAAAAAAACTATCCAAACCTACATTAGCCCTATGTGACAAAGTAATTGCCCCCTATTTAAAACATGAAGTGACTGTGGTTAATCGCGTTTTTTAGACACCTGAGTTAAACTTTACTAGCCACACTCAGGCCTGATTACTGCCAGACCTGTTGAGAGCCATTATCCACAAATGGAGAAAACCTGAAACAGTGGTGAATCTTCC
>JAUMHL010000011.1:13206648-13230141 GCA_032362345.1 Sandelia bainsii
GCTTGATTGCAGTTGTTGCCGTCAAGGGTGGCCCAAACAGTTATTAGGTTTGGGGGGCAATTACTTTTTCACATAGGACCATGTAGGTTTGGATAGTTTTTTTCCTTAATAAATAAAATCATCACCTAAAAGCTGCATTTTGTGTTTATTTTGGTTATCCTGTGACAAATATGCAGAAACATAAAAAATCAGGAAGGGGGCAAAAACTTTTTCACACCACTGTATGTGCTGAAACAAAATAGCATCATTTACCACAATACCCAAGAGGTGACTTATTTATCAGCATGTTATGTCTTTTTTGGAAAGCACATGATCTTATATACACCACCTGGTTATGAATATATCCTCTCTGGTCAAGCCATATTTGGGCAGGAGCTCCTTCAGCGCTTGGCCCAAGTCAGCTTCATTCCTGTAGACGGTTGCACTGTCAAAAGCCCGATAACCAGCAGCCAGGGAAGCATCCACGGCCCGGTGGACATCTTCAGGACCCCACAGCTTGTAGGTTCCCAAACCCACAAGGGGCATATGAGCCCCCGTATTTAGGGCAGCAGAAGGGATGGAGGAGGAGGAGGACATCTGGTCTGAAAGTTACTTGTTTTTCTGCACCAAAAATCTAAAGAGAGAGAGTTAGAAATAAGCCATGTGAAAGCAGAAATGTCAGTGGCTGTGAGCACAACCGTTGTTACAATAATGTTGCTTTAATACATTTTAATGTATTAAAATGTACATGTGAGTACAAACGCTGCAGTATCACAACACAAGTACGAGTACAATGCTGTGTTAGAACGTCACAATGGCGTACAAATTTTGTTACATTGCCTCCAAAATAATGCTTAGTTAGGACACTGAAGCATCACAGTGGAGATATATTCCCTTTCTGAGCGCAATACGTTGCAGTAACGTCACAATGTAGCATTGTTACCATGGCGCTCTTCAGGAAATTCACACGTCACAATACAGTAGCTTATATCGTGACAATGATGCAGTGAAAATGTGCAATGTGATCACATTACAATGAAATGAACGTCATAGTTACAGTAGAAATCAGTCTGAAAAAGATAAATATCTATACAGCTCACCTTTCAGGTTCTTTCAGCTCTTACCTGACCTGTCGCCTAGCTCTTCATACTCGTATATAATCAGCGTTAGTAAAAGGACATTGACAGGACTTGAAATATAACTCAAACATAACCTCAACTAACTTGAGCCGTTTTGTGCAAACGCTTATTCGCAACTTCTGCTCTCTACTACACGTGGTCAGCTGATATGTCATGTGAGTTTGGGCGGTTTTCGCCGTCACCATAGTGACACCTGCTCTGACGCCGCCGATTGGAAGAGGGTCTAGCCAATCAACGAATCTCAAGTCACCGGAAGGCGGGATTTCTCCCCGTTCAACGAATCTCGACGCGACTCGAGTGTTTGATTGACGGACTCGGTTTTAACTGTTGATGTTCTGCTGCACTGTGAAGCCTCGTGGACGAGTTAGCAAGTTCATGCTCAACATTATCCGTAAACATTACGGTAATTTTTAGAGAGAGAGGGAGAGAGAGCATTCATTAAAATGAATAGATAGTCTTTTTTATTGCAGGAATAAAGACACATGTTAAACTGCAATCGAATTGTTTTCCTTGCTAGCTAGCTCAACTGATTTAACATTTTCCTAGCCTATATATCAGAAAGGTATATTCTGAACCAGACACTGAATTAAGTGATTAAACTGTTTATTTTCTGATTTTGGTTAGGTCAGCCATGACACTGCAGGCCTTCTCCTTCCCATTCCCTGAGACTAGATTCATCAGAGCTGGTAGGCTCATCTACAAGTTCAAGATCAGAGCAGGCAGCACCTACAGGCAAGACAGAAATGAGTGATTACTGTATATCTCACTGTTTATACTATTCTACTATTTAGTGTATGATATAACAGTAAGGCCACTGAGGTAGTCCAGGAAAGCAAAGTTAAGTTTATTGAAGGCTGAAGGGCACAATTGCCATAAGACAGTGATAGTAAAAGTAGGTGCCATCCCAAAACCAAGCTCAACATCAGATTTAATGGAAGTAGTGGGCTGGAAATGACACTTTATAAAGCATCTGTATCATATGTTAATAATCTTTATTTCTTTTTTGTTTTAACTAAAAAGGTAATCATTTAAATGGTCGTACTTTTTACCTGTAACCGAACATGATACACATACAAGTGAAAAACCTACAAGACCAATAATACTTTAAGAAAAAGAGAAAATATTTTGAGACCAAACATGATGTGAGTATTTATTTTTCTGTCACTCTGGATTTTTGCCTCTTTTTCACCTTTTATTTCTTGAAAGAAGCAAAAATCCATAAAGTATCCAGTACAAGCATTAGATGGACAGTTGACTGATGGTGCAGCCGCTTGATGGTTCCTTCCATTCTTCCCCCTGTTTGAAGATTCAATACTAAATCACTGCAAAGGTTCTTGAGTCTCAGAAGGAGTTGGGGTGACGCATTGTAACTGAGCTTCAGGCAGGAAAGGGAACATTGATCTTTTTTTTTTCTCCTTGTAATTCTTAACATAACCCTAACAAGCCCACGATGGCTACTATTACACGCTCTGCTGTGTGTGACCTATGTTTGTCTTAACATTTCATTTCAAGAGTGCTGACTGATCCTGCAATATGTTACAGCCAAACAAATGTTTTTGACACTGGAGGTTCAGCAGCATTCCAGCGTTCCCGTTTGAATTTTCAGTCAAAGACTTTTAATGCACCTGCTGCATCAGCAAAATGAACTCACTGTTGGATGCAATGCCTGATACTGTATTGGTTTTAATTGTTTTACAAAGATACAAATAGAATAATGTGTGTACTATATTTCATCAGTGGAGAGGAGATGGTGGAAGAAAACTTCAGTCAGGAACTGGAGGTAATTATGATACCACTTGCCAGTATTCACATTTGTTGTGCTGACTGACATTCATGCTATTCTTTAACACACTGTTTGTCTGTTTTCCGTGTAAATTGTTTCATTTTGAACTCTCACTATTCAATCAATCAATCATATCCACCCATTTTTTCTCACTAACCAACTTATTTTCTCTCATTGTTTGTTTTCAGGAAATTATCAGAACTGTGCTTGGCAACCTGGACAGTCTCCAGCCCTTCTCTAGTACCCACTTCAGTATCTTCCCTTGTATCCTTTCAGTTCATTAGTTGATTCATCCATCGCTGTATTTGTATGTCAGTGACGTTGTGTGATACATATGTTGTACTCCAACTGTTACCTGTATTGTCTATTGTAAAATACTGATCATACTGATGCTACTAAGACTACTGATCATCTGCTCGAACAACACTATGTTAGAAGTATTTTTTTTTGCTAGAAGTTGGCTGTATTTTGTTAACTGGAGCTGCCAGATAAGAAGCGGTGGGAGGGAGTGTCTAAGGTGATGTGCAAACACAGTGAGAAGAAGCTGAGAGCTTACCCTTTTGTTCTTATCCTCTATGTGGAGAAAAACACACAGGATGGTGAGGAAAAAAGCACAAATTCAGTTGTAATTTATCAAGTATAAATATTCCTGTTAGCAGACATTGTCTGTGTGATAGTAACATTCAGTGTACTGTCATTCTCACTACAGACACAGTGATGTCTCATCTGGTTTTGTTGATCTTGTTTCAGAAAAGCAGGCAGAGGAGAAGCTGAGCCCAGTGAGTTTTTGTTCTGTTACTGACATAAAAAAGTCAGATCATATCAATCGCTACTATCAAACTGTTTCATCTTATACATTATGTCTAAAAGAAAATAATGTTTGTGTGATATTCAATTAATTCAGTGTGTAATGTTTTAATTTAAAGCAAACATTGTATATACTTTATGATATAGTTCAGTGCAATATAATAAAACCACAATCTATGATTCTAGAAATGTCGACAGAGTTAATTAACACCTCTCCGTCAACAACTGTACATTAGAAACTTCAGAAAGATGGTGCGGGGTTGTTGTATTGGATGGTTAGTGTCTCTGGTATTAAATGTTTGTGTTTTGGTTTCTAGGACAAAGAGATGTGGCAGCACTTCTGTGTTTGCGAGCCCCAGTCAAAGCGCTGTAAGAGACATTCACCAGTAGAGGGGGCCATACTAAAGGACTTATCTGAGGCTGAAAGCAAAGCGTCTGTAGTACGGTGAGCGCTCGCATCTGTTGTTGTCAGCTGCTATTTACTCTGTGTTTGTCACATGTAAACTTTTATTTGTGGCTCTTATAATGTTCCAGTAAATTATGACTAAATGTTTCAGATATCTTTACAAATAAATGTAGTGAGTGACTTTAAATCCAACTAAATTCTCCAATGGTGTTACTGCAGGATTGAACTGATGTTGTGATTGTGTTTAAACTTACAGTAATGATTTTGATCGTCGCTGTGAGTTAATATTACCAGTGTTGGTAATATGAGTGTATACTATGAGATTATATACATTTGTCAATCTTCAGAGATTTTGTCAGGTTGTATTTACCATAGTAGGTACGTGTCTGGTCAGGTATATCTCTGGGTGTGTTACGACTTTGCAAGCACTGATACAAATCACCGAGAACAACTTCTTTATAACATTTTTAGATTTAAATTTTATTTTTAAATTTAAAAAAACAAAAGCTGACACACGTCCTTCTCACAATTTTATCAATTTCTGCGTGGACTTTCCTAAAAATTTGCAAAGGATTAAAAACACTAAATGAGTTTTGCAGTATGATATTACTGTTACAGGATTTTACATTTCCTCATTTTCTCTTTTAGCAGTATATACAGCAGTAAAGCTGCAACAACAGGTACAAGTGCATTTTTATGACATTAGCCTTATGGATTGTGAACAGTATGTATTGTGGTGATGTGCTAATGTCATACACATTCATGTGGTGCACAGATAAAAAATAAGTGTTCTTGTTCATAAAACCACTAAAACATCCATTGTGACAGCCAACCTGATTCACACACACGCTCCAGTGATTGCAGCAGTTATGAAATAGACAAGAGGCGAACGGGCGCCACCTCAATCACTCTGACAGTCAGATCAGTGGGGCGAAAATTATTATTTAAAATTCCCATTCACACTAACCTACACACACACAAACACAGTCTTGTCCTTTGCCTAGTTTGTATTTAGCTTATGTAAACACAATTGTCTACTTTCTTCAAACTTGAGGATCACACACTCAGATGCACAAACTGTGTAAACATCCTCCGCACAGTGGGGGCCTCAAGCCCTCTCTCCGAATTACATTCACCACATTGACCATTACATGTCCTTACAGAGGCCACACATAAACACACAATGGTAAAAGTTACACAGTGCACAAACACAATGTCTGCGTATGTGAAGCACACAATACACACACACACTGCTGGCAGTATGCACCCATTCTGGTCTCAGTGGCTTTTCACATACTGCTTCAGCATTGATGACATTCGTCTGTGTGTGTGTGTCTGGAAGTGTCTCTACAGATGGGTGTTTGTGTTGAACAGAAAATGGAGAGTTTCAAAGACTTAAGTAGAGCTGACACAAAACAACATCTTTTATGTTTGTTCTCAACACTTTTCTGTTCTGCTGTGTTTAATGTTGTAGACATAAGTTGAATATTATCCTACAGTGTGCAGGCAGTATGATATTGTAAGAATAGTGAAAGTGAAGTGAAGTGTTCTCTATCTCCTTTTTTACCTTCTTTAATTCACAAGCTCACAAACTGATGGCCGGACTTTCTCCTTCAGGATTTTCTGGTAGAGCACAGAATTCATGGCTCCATCAATTATAGCAAGTCGTCCAGGTCCTGAAGCTGCAAAACAGCCCGAGACCATCACACTACCACCACCATGTTTGACTGTTGGTATGATGTTCTTTTCATGAAATGCTGTGGTAGTTTTACGCCTGATGTAACGGGACACACACCTTCCAAACTTTTGTCTCATCGGCCCACAGAATTTTTTTTTTTTTTAATAATTTTTCCACTTACTTTTTCACACAGGGCCAGGCAGGTTTGGAGCTGCAACTTTTTTTCTCTTAATAAATGAAATCATCATTTAAAACTGCATTTTGTATTTACTCAGGTTATCTTTGTATAATATTAACATTTGTTTGATGATCTGAATTATTTAAGTGTGAGGAAAACAAATCAGGAATCAGGAGACAACTGTTGAGTCTGGTCAGACAGTCATGACCTTGTCTTGCACTTGTCTATACTTTCTTCCCTTTGTTGAGCTGACAGAGTTTCTTCCAACTTTTACTACTTCAAGTAGGTTTTCTTTAATTCACATTTGTGAACAATGCATTATGAGGCATGACACTCGCCAATTCAAATATTAAGTCGTGATATTGACAGATGAGCACTAATTGTCATTGTGTTGAAATTTAATTTTCATTTTTCAATTTTCATTTATTTTCATCTATTACATCCATATATAGTCACTTACAGTTTGGATACAGAAGTGGTGTAAATGTTGTTTTATACTAAAAATGCTACATAAACTAGATTTAGTGGGGACTTTATGCTCTAAAGAGGATTGACCAACAGAGCTTATCGCATGGTCCACTCCTTCTGTGCCTCTTTTCATTCTTTTCTGTCTTACTTGTAAATATGAAAACTATCTGTTAACAGAACTTTATTTTTAAGGAAAGATGCTCAAATATGGGACATTCATTGGTAAACCAGTAGTTATTCTGTATTAATAAATGTGGTTGTTTTCACCTTTCAGTCGGCTGAACATGAACAATCCACATGTAGAGACAGAAGTCGAAGAAGATGTTGACAAGGTGAAGTTTGATTTATTCAATCTTTTACTCATCATATTTAACGGGTTAACTGATTTGTCACACTCTTGAGTAACAAATGAAGAAGTCAGTCATTTCCGCGGACAGTTCTTTTGAATTAATTCAGTCCAACACTTCATCTCCCAATTTCAATCTCACCCTTTCTTTTCCTCTCTAGCACATACAGTACACACACACACACTTTGTAGTATCTCTGTCTTTATTGCAGCCTGGAGCTAACTAGCACAGACAGGTAGGATAACAAGTGTGATTAAGGTTAATAATACCATTACATCAGACAGATTGTACGAGTGTCTGTGTGAGAATGTGTGTGTTTCTTGTTCTGTGTGCTTCAGACTGATTAGCAACAAAGTCCCCAAATTACCCTCCAACCCACTCCCATCTCATCCAGGCCCTTCGTCTCATCTGATCCTTTTTTTTTCTTTACACTTGTTCACTTTGACTTTTTTCCATCTCTTCCTTGTCTTGCTTTGCTTTTTATCCCCACGTTTGTTTCAAGTGGAAAAATGATTTAAACTAATTATGTCAACCCACTGAGTTATTTATTTTCTTAACACTGAGAAGGAAGTGCCAGTCTACAAAGCTTTAATATGGATTAAGTTTTACCATTGTGGTAATCTCAATGTGATTTTTAAGAGTAAGTAAGAACTAAAGTAATTTTGTATGAATTAATCCGATTGTGTAATAATAACAGCAGCAGATTTACCACTTAACGTTTTTGCTCATGTAAAAACAAGACAAAGATATGCAGGCTTTTAATTTGTAGTAGGTGACCACTGATTTTACCAACTGAATTTTTTCCATTAACAGATTTTATTGGCTCTAACTAACTAGTTAACCGTGAATTAAAAGAAATCACTTCCTCTGTGTGGTTTTTATCTAAGTCATAGGATGATGAGAAACCTGAAAAGGAGTGAATATATAATTCAGTTCCATGTCATGATGCAGAAGAGATGGACTGACAGTAAAGCTAAAACCAAAGTGTCACAGTCCCAGGTTAGATGTCAGCAGTTTCTAATCCAGAAAAAACAGAAAAATGAGCAGCATTGTTCTTGTATTGCAGGGTAGAGCTAGTTAGCCATAGTGTTTTAGTTACTTGTAGGAAGTATTTAATGTAATATCAAACATTTTTACTTTCTAACAAAATCCCATTAAGATGTTTTCCAGAGTTATTAACATTAGACTAAATTGATGTGGCTGTGGATCAGGAGGTAGAACAGTTATGGTCCGATCACAAGCAAGGCACTGAACTGGAACTTGGTTAGGCCATGGCAGCTCTGCCATCAGTGTGTGTGTGTGTGTGTGTGTGTGTGTGAATGAATGAGGAGCAGAGTCTTAAACTCTTTGACTTAAAAGTCTAACTAAGGCTGCATTACAACATATTTTGTTCTGTTTCTTTATCATTTTAATTTCTTCTAATTGTCTCCCACAGAAAGAGTCCAGCTTCCAGCTGAAATCAGGCGAAAGCACAGTGACAGGAAGTGGTAGTCCAGGTAAAGTGCAGCCTGAGCACAGCACACAGGACGAAGAAGGACAGCAGCAGTTCACTGAGGAGGGAGAAGATACAGACTGTGGCCCTGGGACGCCAGTGAGTTCAGGGATTGTGACTCGACTGGCCAGGTCGGTAAGACAGCACAGGGGGCAGTGAGCCACCACACCTTTAACCTGAGCACCCATGTGTAGAGTAGCCACACCATCTGCAAATAGCGTTTCACTTGCTTACTTACGTTAACAGCACATCAGTAAACCTGCACACAGCAGCAGTAAAACTCAGATCTGAGGAGACGACGGTGAAATCACTGTCTCATTTGTCGATGTGATTGAGTTTGACAGCCACAGGAGAAACAAAAGCTGATTAATCCTGCAGATCTGCAAGGGAAAAAAGCTGTCAAAGAATAACATGAACTGGGGAAATCCAGCTCTTAAACACAAATTACAATACGGTGAAGTGTGTGTTAAGACAAGCTAAAACACTTAATGTCCTCAGGCAAAACAAAGGCTGACAAAAGTAACTCCACACTGAAGGAACTTGTCAAACCGTACTACAAATATAGTCTTTTTAAAGTAACAGTGACACACAGTAGCTGCATCAAGTTGCGTTAAACATCTGTTGACTAGAACAGTCTTTATAATGTACATCTCTGTCTTTGCAGCCACATCTTCCCTTTCTCTTGGTTCTTCAAAGACACCTGAGAGCTGCGGCAAACAGACAGGAGCGCTTACTGGTTCCAGTAGGGGTGTTTGTTGGTTTAAGCTCCACTCTGAGCACAAAAATGTGATTTCTGAGAAGAAAATTGTATAGATCTTTTTCCTATTCTTTTTGTGGGTGTGTTTGTTTTAATATAGTGTTATTTTATTGTTCAGCAATGGATTGTTGTTGGTTTGTTTGACCTCTTTACAGTGTTTTATACAATAAATATCTTTTGTTGGTTGTACTCACCTTCAGTGTATTTATTACGTTCCGTCATGTTATTTCTTTTTCAGACAGGCATTAAACTCACAGGTCATAGGAATACACCGGAGATAATAAACAGGGGTCAGTAATCAAGTGTTTAACTTTACAAAAGTGAAGTAAGATACTGCAAAAAATCTAAAACAGCAGCATATCAAGCTACAAATAGAAACTACCATTCTATATGTGAGTATATATATATGAAGATGGAAATTAAGACTGACACCATAAATAAACATCCAGACCTTCTTTGTAACTGTCTGCATTAGTTTCCCCTTAAATGTTTTTTTTTCTGTACTAATACAGTGAAAATGTGGTTTAAAGCAGTTTATGACATTATTATGTAAAATGTTAAAACCTTTATCCAGCGTGCAGACTGTCAGATGAGTTCACAAGAACACATAAGACTTTACTCTGGTAATTGTCGTAGACAATGGCACCTCGCTCTTAATATTTCCACTCCACTCTGTGTGTGTCTTCTAAGTGCACATCTTGAGCTTCAATGAGTACCACTTTATGGAAACTCCACTTTCCTCCTGTCAATCTGAATTAGCCAAGTGTTCTGTCTTTGTAACTGTATGTTCTAAGTCATATGTATTACACACACACACACAGACACACACACAAAACATTTGCTTATTTGCAGCTGTTGATTGTTACCTGTCATAACTATCAAAAACCCCCTGAAAACATCAAATAATGTGGGTATTGATTAACTTTAAGAAAAGGATGTTTGTGTGTGCATGTGTGCCTGCATGTATGTGTCCATGCTTGCATGTGTGTGTTTATACATGGGGTCAAATGGTTAAACTGGACTAAAACATCATCCTAGAAACAGGAAAACTTTGCCTAATCCTCTCCTTATATTGTCATAGAGCCTGAAATAACACACACATAATTCATCTTACACTCACATCTACCTACACACACACTACCCTGTCAGACATAATGATATACACACAATTGTACAATGCCTGTAATCATATGTGTGTGTCTGTATGACATATCTCATAATCTTTCATCCACACAATGTATGTACACACACACAAACACACTGAGATTAAAATAACAGGGCAGAAGTGGAAGTGGACTCATTAATGATATTACAGTTATAAAAGACTTCATGGTTTCCACGGCAGCCGGAGAGCGACAGGGCCAGTGAGAGATACAAACATCAGTCACCCCACTGAGTCACACTGGGTTGATGCAGAGAGTCAAGAGAGTCTCCAACCTAACAAAGTTCATTCACATCTCTCCCTCCTGATGAGGTGCCGCGGCCCACTCCGATTCATAGTCTCTCCCCGAGTCTCTCTCTGGTTGGCATGGAATCCAACGAAACATACAATGCAGCCGTCTGTGCAACTTACATCCAACACGCTAATAGTTTGTGTGTGTGTGTGTGTGTAGGTGGGGGGGTTTAAGTGATGATGTCACACATTCTGTTTTCCACTGACATAACCGGACTGGGAATGTTTGGGATAGAGGGGCCATAAGATGATAAATGTGTTTTCCTTAGAGAGAGAGAGAGAGAGAGTGTGTGTGTGTGTGTGTGTGTGTGAGCGAACGTTGCAGCGCTAGAAGCCCATTCAGCATCTATCTTGCATTAACAATACAGCTCTAGCATACTGTCAGACTGCGTGTTTACAGAAATGCCTGCAGTACATGAAAAGCAAACCAAATTTTAATAACACAACCATTACTGTAGACCAGATAGAGTTTGAAAGACAAAGTTGCAACTGGCGCTTTTCTTATTTTTAACAAATGCCATGAAAAAATCTAAATCAATAGTTTATTAGTGTCTAAGCCTTATCTGTGGCGCTCGGCCTCGAGCCTGTCAGCTTTTACTGAAGACATACATTTTTAAATACAGCTCCCCAAATGAATTCATTTTTAAAAAGGCTCAAATTTCTTTAAATCAGATGGTAGAATTAGCAAACATAAATCAATCAGTATTAAATAGTGCATTAGTTGGGGACGTTTGTCAGTCATTTCGGGAAAAAAGTCTTGAAACAAGTTTATTTATTTATTGTTTGAAACCATTTGAAATAGTCCTTGTGCACTGGCAGATGTGTTTTCACTTCTTTAAATAAAATAGCTTTTGCGACTTAATTGTTACTGATAAAAAATGACTTAAAAGCATCGATCAAGTCTTATATTTTTTATATTTTGGCAATTAATTAATGTAATGTTGTTTGTCCAGGAACAGGGTGATGACCTTCATCAGCTCTGTGTTTGCTGCATTTTAGAACAAACACGTTCCAGCTGTTGTAGGAGGCCCTGCTGGCCGTAGCTAAAAACACAAAGTGAAACAATGATGGTTAATGACACTGGGACCAAACCAAAGTGTAGCAAGTAAAACAAACTGTGTGAAGCACAAACATGGACTCATCTCCTGCTGTCTTATTATTGACTATAGGATCAAATGGATTAATGATTTTCTTTGGCTTATTGAATCAGTTCTCCTGCACTGAACGCTTGTCAAGAGCTGTCAGAAACATACAATATAGTATATCGGCTCTTAAAATGGAACTGTTTAATAATGTCAGTAATATCACACACAGCGCCTCAGTGGGCTTTATAGGCCCATAAAAGCAGTGATTCCCAACTCAGCACAAAATCTCCAGGAAGACATGGAAAAACTCATTGAAAAACTAAAAACGCTGAAGTAACCTCAGGAGAAGAACTAACCTACACTCCACCCTCCCTTCAGATTTCTGGGTAACTGTTCCAGCAAGTAAGACGTTTGTTCCCTCACCCCTGAAACCCAGTTTCTAGCACAGAGACGCCAAAAGAGAACAAAGCAAAAGCATCCTGTGTCCTTGTCCGTGTGCTCTGATATGACAGTTTGAGATCTTTGTGACATGTGACTGAAGCTTTCAGATACTGCTGCAAAAAATTAAATGTCTATTAAAAGAATCTCTTTACCCGCTGGGGTTTGAAGAGGGTGGTTGCTAAGCTGACTTCCTCACTTCAAGACAAAGAAGAAGAGAAGCAGAGCCCAGATTCCCTAAATATACCCACTATGTGCCACACGCACACACACACACACACACACAGAGTTGACCCAAACCCACAATATCTTTTGACCCTACACTGTCCTTCCTCCTAAAGCCACAAATGGAAAACCCAGGCACACTGTGTGTGTGTGTGTGTGTGTGTGTGTGTGAGGGCTCCCATTCACTTTATTTTAATAGGTTACTTGTAGTGTGTATCAACTGGCAGCTGAGGCCTTGACTATTATGTTTTTGATTTCCTGCCTGCATACTCGCGTGCTTTTTTGTGTGTGCGTCTCCATGCACGTGTGTGATGTAAAGCTGTGTGTGTTCTCATTATTGTGGCGGTGCGTTGATGGAAAACCTATCTAGTTTTCCTCTGTGTCACAGCAGCAGTCCCCCTAAAGGTTTAAAACACAGTGCGGAGAACAGGGAGGGTGCAGGGACACAGAGATGTGAACATGCTCCAGGAGAACAACGCGTAAGAAAGAAGTTTAAGGCAATTTTAATAGTAGTATTTGAATTTCAGGTGTTTTGTTGCACAGGTGGAAGGAGTGAAGATAAAAGATAAAGAAGGACCTGTAGGAAAGAAAAGCAAAGATTCAGCTCCCTAATTGTGGGTGTGTCCAGAGCTATAAGTGCCTTCGCTCTTACCTGTGTTACTTATATGCCTGCATGAAACACAGAACAGACACACTCACACACGCCTGTCAGCCGACACACCTGCCCTGCGCTCGAGAAGTTGCATTCTCCTCCCTCCGTCTACAGGTAAGACCCAAGTTCGTTTGGAATAAGTTTTGTGTGTCTGCTTTTGCCACTTTTTGGGGCATTTTAGAAGTCCTTCCTTGAGTAAAAATAGATTTAGTTTTAATTTGATTAGGGAGAAATGCACATTAAAACCCCTTCATTATTTTGCATTTGTATTGCTAATTGTGCAGATGTTTGTGTGCATTTTTATTTGTGTGCTGTCACAGATTTTTGTTGTAAAATACTGAGTGTCTTGTAATTCAGCTGAGAGCAGTCAACAATGTTTTTTGTAAAATTAAGCATTATTGTTCTTAATAACAATAGAACAATAACAGTGGGTGATGCTATATCAAAACTTACACAATACTGACAATGTTCAATATTATATACTATAATATATATAATATAAGAGTAGAATTAGAGGTTTCAGGTTCTTGATACTTAATTGTTATTCGTTATATCAACTGCAAATTCCAGATCAGTAACTCAGCAATTCCAGATCAGTAACTCAGCAATTAAACATTATGTTCAGATTTAGTTCCTTATAGCAACTGTGTGTGACAGATTCAGAGGTTTAAAGGTAGTTTTGAGAAATTATTTCAGCAGTTATATGAGTAGATTGCACAAAAGATGCATGAAACCAAATCTTGGTGCAGTAGGTTATGACACATTATTATTTCTACAAGCAGCATTGACAATATGATTTTGACACAGTGCATATGTGAATGGAACATTGTAACAAGCACTTCAAGGATCTTAACCTTTTCAGGATGTAAATACTCTAAGTAGGCAGTTTTGGTGGTCTTGAATGGCAGCCCCCGTCCCACCATGAATTCAAAAGTGACGAGTTACAACCCACTTTACTAAAAGATAAACTGAACTTTTAGGTGTGGAAACCCCACATATGAGGAAAAAGCTGGTCATTTCCCCTGTCCCACAAGCTGACATGGGGTTAATGGCCTCACACACACACACACACATATACACACACACAATTACACAATTGTGACCCATTAATGCTCATATGAACAACGTTAATGGCGTCCCGAGGGGACACCCGCCATCACCACAGTGGTGACGATTCCCAGCGCTCCCGTTGGAGGGAAACGGAGCTGGAAAGAGCAGCTACTTTAGGGGGCAGGGGTCAGGATCACCCACTTCTCAGGAAAACATGACTTTAGTGTTTATACACGTGTTGGAGTGTGTGTATAAGAGCGGGGTACAGATGGATACTCACTCTACATTATGAATGCATGTGTGCACATACGACTCGCCACCTTGCGATTTTAAAGAAAGACGTTTATTCGTGTAGTGACAGTGGCGTTGCTGTCAGGGGTTCAGCTACGTGTACATGTCAGCGAGAGCCAAACTTGTGGACATACTTGTGTGAGCAGGTAGCTGTTCAATGAGGCAGATTGCAAAGATAAAGACAGTATTGTTTTTATTCACATTAGCTGTTACTTAACCGAGTGGGACACAGGCAGACGCGGAGGATGGGAAATCACCTTGGTGGAAGAGGGGGCTCAGGGCAGTGTTGTGTAGTCAAATGTCATAATGATTATTTTGTACAACTTTTGAAAGTTGAAATCATTTTGATTAAAATCTCTTAAACAAGTTAAACTGGCTTCTGACATTTCTGACTTTGTTCTGTTTGGGCCCTCCAGGCTACCATCTCTGATGTCGCTGTGCTTGACCTCACATCTCTGTCTGCTGGTCCTACCAGTGATGTCAGTCTTGCTGTTCTTCTCTCCTACTGGTTGGAGCTACGATGGCCTCACCCCAGGCTGTCACCTATACCGTGAGTTTTACATATACAGTATAACACTTCAAAATCTCCTACTAAGTGTCCCCAAAATCCATGTCCCTTCTCACAATGAACACAAAATTGCTACGTGCATTAAGGTATCATTTTTAAGGTTATTTTTAAGGTCATTTTTATATATTTTCTTCATCTCCAGCCTTCAACGTGACCATTCGCAGTGACCGCCGTGGCACGTGTAAAGGCACCCACCTGGTCTACGCCTGCGTGGGCTATTGCGAGTCAAGCGCCTTCCCATCCAGATACTCTGTGCTGGTGGCCTCTAACTTCACCCACAACATCACCTCCACTTCACGGTGTTGCACCATCAACAAGGACGCCAAGGTGAGGAGAGCAAGGTCTGAGAGGCAATGGGAGATGTACTACAAGAGGCGACTTCACAGATTCTTGTGGTTCTGTTTGGATGATTCTAGCTGAAAAACTCTTTCAGATGACGTCATCTGAACTGAAAAAGTCTTCCATGTGTTATCTGGAGAAGTTTTTGGAGCTAAAAATCCTTAAGATATTTTATTGCAAGGAAGGCAGAGAGAAGTTTAATACTATTCACATGCAGTACAGATACTTTCCAAATTAGAACCATAAACATGTTGAAAATCAGTACAGTCACCCTGTAACTTTGTTGACAGTTATTTATGTCCTGTGATTTGCCTTCCCTCAGGTCAAAGTGCGGCTGGACTGCCCTCGAGGTCGTCATCTTGACGAAATAGAGATCCTGACAGCTAAAGCATGTCGCTGTGACATGTGCCGCAAGTCACGTTACTGACACATCAAAACAGTTTGCTGCATATCAAATGTTAGTCAGTGAAATTGAACTTTGGTAAATTACTTCCCCTTTTGTATCTTTATTGATTTGGTTTGAACATGGAAGAAAATCTACACTAGCATACAGTGTTTATCTGAAAAGATGACTTCAAAAGCAGGGCTTTCTCAAAGAGTAAAAAGAGGTTGACAAAAAAAAGATTAAAAAAAGAAAAAATATACAAATCTCTGCAAATATGGAAGCAAAGATCAAGTGAAAATCATTGAAGCTGAGCAAAAGCTGTGCTCAGGATTTTATAGTACTGAAATGGAAAATTCATGCTTTCATATGTGTTTAGAGATGTGTTGTTTGTGTTTGGTTGTGTTTTGTGCATTGGTGTTTGTCTGTGTGTGTGCTTGAGTATAATGTGCAGGACCTTATAGAAAACTTGTATGTATGGATGTATGTGTTAAAGGCAGTGTAAATCATTCTGTCATGCAAACTAAACCATTTACTTTTGCTTCGAAGCTTGGCAAACACTTGACATTGTAAGCAGCTAAAAATAAAAAGTACAATCACTCATACCGACTCAGTAAGTGCACACAGATGCCAGGATTACTCCCCCAGAAAGAAGTGAATGTTTTAACAAAATATTTTCAACCATTGGCATATAAAGGTTATACAGGATATATAAGTTGTTTCATTCTTTGCAATAACCACTAAATACAGACCAGAGACTAAAGAATGTACAAAATGTATTTATATTTATGAATCTGAACTGAAAAACATTTTTGTAAATAACGATTGATGATTTCTAAGAATGTTGAAAATGTCAGTGAATGAAAAGTGAAAGAATGCACTGTACAGTTTGTGATTTCAATAAAGTTTTATTCTGCTAAGTGGTCTGTGTGGACACTTCACACACACTCACACACACACACACACACACATTTGTAGAGCTCTTTGTGAGATATAATGCAAGTCAATGACAAACCCCAAACCCTAATCCAAATCGCCACCACGAGTTTACAAAATCTTAACTCTCAAAGAAACCTTTGAAGGGGTGTGAGTTAGACAGGACTGTCTCCACTTTCACAAAATGTCCTCATGCTCATGGTATAAAATTCATACAGGTTCTCACACTGCTGGCCATTCACACACATTTCCATCACTTAAGCATATTAACTTAAGTTTTTCCCACTCTGTTTCCTTTACTTTAACCACGACCACTATGTGCACCCCTAACCCCAACATGAACCCTACCCTTAAACTAAAACCTACAATGTGTGGCTTCATTGTGCACAAGGATTATTGTGCCATCAGCAGCACCTCTCCACATTAAGGTTTTTGCATCATATTTCTACTAAAATATTTAAAAAATCACATACTAATAACTTTAAGCCAAGTTTAAGACTTTTGTATAATAACTTAAATTGTGAGGACTTTATATTAACTAAGAGTCCCTAGTGAGTCTGATTTTACCACTTGAACATACACACGTGAAGTTGCCAGTTATTGTAGTGTGCTGAGAATAAGTGAAGCCAAATTTACGGACCCTGGACCAAATATAACTTATGGATCCCTATTGACCTCACCACTATCATCTACAGTGTATGTGAACCGTGGCTGTACCATGTCACCATGTACCATGTACCATGTAAGTAAAGAAATTTATAGAAATATGCAACATGTGATTACAATATAAACTTGTGTTATTTACTTGTGTTACAATTAAAACTAGTTTTGAAGGCTCAAGATTAATACAGAGTCCAGTTAAAGGACTTTTTCACTTCAAACTCAGTTGAAATTGTACTGTATTGGTCAATATCCACAAAAGAGCTTCCATTTTACCTACTAACCATCATTTGTAAATGAGGCTTTTGAGGGCCCCTGTGCCAGTTGTCCAATTGACTTCAGTAGATGACAGTTTGCTAGTTGGTGTTGTTGGTACAGTAACAGAAACAGAATTTTTGTTTTTTGGACCTCACATTATAATCAGAACAAAAATATATATAATCATAAATAGTTTGTATGTTTATAAATTTGTTACTGGTAACATCATGGCAATTAATTACAACAACACTTATGCTGAAATCCAGTTGCCTTCTTTATTTATATCATATATCTGCACATACAATCTTCAATCTACAGAAAGACTCATGTTTAGTAACTAGTATCCTTCTTGGAGGATTTTTCTGTTATTAGATAGAAACCTGAACATCAGTATCATTCATATGAGTAAAACATTTGGTGACACTGTCTGCCCCCTTCAGAAGGTCTCACACTCAGTGTCCAGTGTGGAGCAGACAGCACAGTGGCAGTGCAGAGCTACCGGGTAGTGGTAAAGAGGGGAGATGTCGGGCTGGCAGCCCGGCAGCCGGGCAGTCATGTAGCGGGCACGACTGTACGTACACACACGGTGGTGTCTGTGGATGTAGGGGGGGTCTGGAACTGGTTTCTGCAGGGTTCAGACGCACACAAAGAAGCACATACTGGTTACTGGTATGACCTCTGACTACAGCTTGTTTCCAATTCACCAACAGAAAGTATTGTAATGCAACAAAGTCCACCAAGGAAGACTGTGAAACTTTTTCTTCTTTTTGAACTAAATTTGAACTAAATTCCATGACATGTGGTGGAGAGCCCCAGGGGAAAAAAACAGTAAGGAAACATTAAGACACTGACTGTTTGTTTTGTTTATCAACAAATTGTATATGTATTGTATTGTATATGAATGTTACCTCCCAGGTGTGGCATCGCCCCCAGCAGGCCTCTGTGGTGATGTGCAGTCCCTTGCAGCCAGGCTTCTGGGCCACAAAGGAGAACTCTCGCACGGCGCAGCCTCGGAAACCATGCAGCGGGGTCGTCATGGTAACGCACACCACGGCTGCCCCAGCAACCAGGAGGAGGAGAAGGAGAGAGAGGGACAGAGGATGGAGATGCATGCTGGGAGATAAAGAAGGAAGAAGGAAAATAGTTATTCAAGTCCTTATGTCCATTATTCTTAAGGGTGTGATACAGTTTATCATAATGAAAGATGTCATTCTTTTGTTATGTTTACATAGATAGTAAGGAAATACATATATCACTGTGTTAACATCAGTATGTAAGTCAGTCTCTCTCTATTTGAAAACCTAGTGCCCATATTTTACATCTTTTTTAGAGGGTGATTACATTCAGCATAACTAACAACTCCCTCTACTGTCTGTTTTAGCCACTGCAGCTAATAAAACCACTGCCCTGTACACTATAAAATAATTTTATATGGTAATATAAAAATCCAGCGTTTAACACGTTGTTGTTTTTTAATGATAAATCTGGCACTGCGGCCACTTTATTCTATCTGCACGAAAAGTATTTTTTTCTCCTCTTGTCTGCATCAGATTCAAGAGTAATTCTCTTAACACTAATAGAAAGGCTGTTTAATAATTCTGCATGTTTTCAAGCAAACCACTTAAACTGTACTGAAACTATAGTGAAACATCTTAACTCACCAGTCTGCAGAATCCTTGACTGCATACAGGCTTTGAAACTAAACTAACTGTGGTGTAAAATAGTCTACCAGCATAAGTACCATAAGTACTGTGTGTATACTTGTCCCTATAGCAATTCAAAGTCTCTAATGCTAAGTAAAAAGTTTAATGGTATACAGTATTACTTAGTGAATGTTTTAGAAAAAAATCCTCTCACCTTTTCATGTGAAGATTTAGCAGAGATTTGAGCTGCAGGACTCTGTGTCTGTGTCTCTCTGCTTGGACAATAACCAGTGAATGGAACCAATCTGTCCTTGTTGTTGTTTTTAGAAGGCCATTAGGGCGGACGGACACTCTGACATCATAGCAATTACAATGAAATACCATTAGAGACCCCAAGCCAGAAATAATGGAGACTCCCTGGAAAAGAACTGATGATTGTCTATGTTTTGGTAACCTCAGCTTGTATGTATCTGTGTGTGTGAGAACGGTTCTTTATCCAACTTTGGACTACTGGAGGGTCAGTGCACAAGTCTGACAAAAGGTTGGTAGAATCAATGCAAAAAGCAAAAGTTTTTAAACTGGATAAGTAAAAAACCATATAAAAGTTCCATGAGTTGCTCACTGATTTTTAAAACATATGAAAATGAATTAAAGTCATCACAAGCTATAGGTATCATTTAAAGATCGTTTGCAGAAATGTGTAGTATTGTTATGTGTGGTCTTGTTGTGTTTTGCAGTCTTTTAAATGATAATACACAATCAGAGATTAAAGCTGCATTAATTCATATTTTGACCATTAGAAGGAAGAAAAACAAACATAAAAGATGAAATACAGCATTATCATACTATATAACCTGACATACTTGGAGTAAGATTAGCTTTTATTCTGGCCCCCTTTTACTGTAAATGTAAGTCCAGTATTACTGCTTATTGTAAGCAGTAATGTTGCATGTTGTAGCTTGATGCTGGGAAATAATGTACAGTAAAAAGAAAAAAACAAGTTGCAAAAAGAGGCTTTTCTGTGGATTCTCCACTACAAGCAACAACAGTCAATCCACAAAAAAATATTTTGACCAAGTGTTAATATAACAAATATTGATTGGTGCACCTTTAATATATGTACATATGCATGACTTAATTGCCAATCAAGTATTGAAGACAGGAGGCAAAAGAGGTGACACAAAAAAAAAACAACACAGACTCAGAGTGTTTTCTCAAAGTGAAGTTTCATTTTTAGCACATAGGTTTTTTTTTCTCCATTCTACACCCCCTGTAATGTTCCGTACAGTAGTAAGCCTCTCTACATTCAATCCCCACCCCCACCCCACCATTGTGTTGGTCCCCAAAATATACATCTTCTTCTTCTGCATCATCTTTATCATCTTCTCTAAGGTTTTTTTCAACACAACAAACACAGACCATTGGGCAGACAGTGCAAATCTAGAAATTCAGTGAAATTGCTACGTAATGCGGTTGTAGGTTTCGGTAACATTATATTCTCATTCTGTTACTGTTCCTCTGACTTATTGCCATTCTATCATGTCTATGTCTTTTCTTTCCTCTGTCTTTCTCCTTCTCTGTTTTTTTTATCGTCACTGGCCCTCTGATTTAAAGCATTTATTTCAGTTTGGCCACATGGAAAAGGCCACAGAGAGGCCATGTGACCGTGAATGAAACCAGTGTTTGGTGGCTGTCTGTGAAGTGATACCAGAGCTCTCTACACACACTCTCTCTTCTCTCGCTTCCTGTTCTGGAATGGACGACAGGATTCTAGAATCGAGGAATATTACTGACGGATATCAGTGAGAATTCTAGAATAGTAAGGGGCTGGGGTTCTATTTTTCCCCCGATTCAGCTAAGTGACTGACAATAACAATCAACAGGGTTTGTGAGTAAACTATCCAAAACAAAAGTCATAAAGAAAGCTACGTTTTATGACACCTAGGTCAGGTTTAGTCTCTTTTTAGTTGTTTTTTCGTGTTTTACGTCCCTGAAACAAAGTTTGTAATCTGCCAAAATAAAATTTTTGTCTGCCCAGACTATGCCCAGATATAAGGTTGCTATTTCACCAGATCCATTTTGTGTGGTTACCATGGAGCTTCGCCAATGCAAATTTGTGCGTTTGTCATCTACGCTTGTGTTAGGTGCAGAAACAGAAGAGAAAAAAATAAAAGGAAATCTGCAGCATTTTCTTAGTGGTTTCCAACCAAGTCCCCACAAGAGTCCTAAAATGAATCAGAGAGGTCACAGAGTAATTTGTTATAGCCATAATAATTGGGAATCACTACTACATGTGTTGCTAAAACTGTCTTTGTGTCTTCAAGGTCCAAATTCTAGCTTTTGAAGGTGTCTTGTGGTTTTTCACCAGACACTGGCTGGTCATACGACAGACATAACAACATGTGATGACGATAGAGTCACCTCCCTGATAACTGAGCTCCATGAGATGTGATTCTAAGCTGCAGAAAAAGCCAGTAAGTTGACTTTATTAAGTTTTTGTTTAGGTCAGACTCTGTGCTCAAAAGAGAACATTCATTCACAAAAAGAATGAAAAACCTGACAATATTTGGTTTGACCAAAATATTGTACGTTTTGCGAGTCCTAGCCTGGAGGTTAGATGCAACGTCAGCAAATGAACTTAACTGCAGCCTAAAAGCATCAGCACAAGCAAAAACATAAACCATAATTGTCTGAAATGATAAATCAGTAATTCCATTCTGATAGATGCAAGTCAAATGGATTTCAAAACCTTGTTAACTCAGGCAAGATTTGTAGTGAGTGTTCTGAAAAAAATTGCTGGTCTAAAGGATTTTTTTGAATGTTTGGTTACGAAGCAGCCGACAGGTAGCTCTGCATCTCAAGTGTCTAAGAAACAATCAATTAGTTTTACGATACATTCAGATTCAAAACCTGTCCTTCAGAAAGGAGAGAAGGAGAGAGAGAGAAAAAGAAGCAAAGAGAGAACAGTTTTCCCTAGTTCTCTGTCACTTTATCCACACGTCTCCTGCTCACCGATCCACTCACTTGATTCACACCAACACACACACACACCAACACACACACGCACACAAACTTGTGCACTCCCACATACACAACCTGACCATCATCTTCAAATAAGGTTACAGTTCCTGATCAAATACAAAATAAATAGCATCGGTATCAGTTTTTTCACAAAATGAACAAGATCATACAAAAACCAAGAAAATAACATAATTACAAAGCAAAATCATTTTTCATCAAATAAATTTACACAGAAAGTACCTTTAAGACAATGTGAATATCAAGGACGCAACAGGATTAAAAACAAGAGTGGAGGGTAAACATTTGAGTTGTTGCTTAACCCCCCTAAAAACACAGATTATCCTGAAAGAATGAAAATATTGCTAAAATAATTTTTTTCTGTTTTTCTTTTTCACCTTCTCTATCCCCATCACTCTATCATAATGATCAGACAAGAATAAACAGATTTTTGTTGGTTTGCACAGAGAAAAGTTGTCATCGTCATTGTCGCCGTCTATAGCAGCATCGGGTCTGCTGAGCCTAAAGGAACAGACGCTCTGGGTTCAGAAATCCAACTGGATTACTGTGGTTTTCTTTTGGTTTGAAATACTTGTGGTGCACTTCATTCATCCTCCGGTAACATCTGTGTTGGGTGGGGTTTGGACTGCTTGGGTTGATATTAGGGGTTCTGAATTTTGTGAATTTGTTTAACTTTTAACCAAAATATTCCCCAAACAAAATCATAGTTGTGTGCTGCAACATTAACATTAAAGGTACGCTGTGGTATTTTATATCATGCCACAGATTTTACCCCGGTGTGCAGATTGACAAAGAAACGCAGCAATTACACCTGCAAAGGCAGTGAAGTAGAAGAGTATTACCTTGAGAGCATAGATCTATAGAATGCAAACATTAAAATACTTGAGTTTGTGTACAGTATGTTTGGAGGATTTAAACGGTTGAGCCACGAGGGGGCACACTAGAGCCTAATCATGTCTGGTTTCTTCCTCGTGAACTTCCGCCTTTGCACAACATAAACAGAAGTCATGGCGACAGAGATTAACGCTGAGATAACGGCAGAGGGAATACACCTTTAAGCATGGAATGTTCAAATGGGCTTTTATAAAATACCCCTTTAAAATCCCACAACCAACAAAAGAATTTCAAAATAAAAGAAAAACCACTTCCAATCCAGTTCATTATTCCCTCTTTAAGGGCTGTTAAAGGGGAATTCTGCTGAATTTCAGCACTCACGTTATGGCCTCACACAGTCATCGTGATGTGAATTCAGAATTCAAGTCATCTTTCCCCTTTATGGTATCTGCTACACTAGTGTTTCTCCCGTAATACACTACAGAAATATCCAGAGACATATGTAGATATATATAAAAACATTATCATCATCATCATCATCATCATCATCATCAGTAGTAGAGTAGAGTAGTAGTAGTTAAGTAACAAGTAAGAAGAAGGAACATT
>JAUMHL010000011.1:13230241-13274862 GCA_032362345.1 Sandelia bainsii
TAATACACTACAGAAATATCCAGAGACATATGTAGATATATATAAAAACATTATCATCATCATCATCATCATCATCAGTAGTAGAGTAGAGTAGTAGTAGTTAAGTAACAAGTAAGAAGAAGGAACATTATTGTACTTTATATCATTTATAATAATCTTCATCAGTGGTTATTTAACCTTGAGAGACTTTAGGCTCGTCCTTTGGTGGAACCCAACAGAATGGGAGAGGAGTTAGTGCCAAAACCAGCTGTGTGAATGACTATGTGTTTGTGTGTCTGTGTGTTTTATGAAATATTCTGGTGCATCAATTTGTTGTGAGTGAGATTTGTTTGACCTGCATACACTCTCTGTAGCTTTGTCTTCTCATATTTACAATACATATGTAATAATTGTGTGCGTGTGTGTCTGTGTGTGTATGTGTGAGTGAAGCTTTGTAGGTCTGGTCTGTATGACAATAGTTTTGGGACATTTGTGTGAAATTGCTTCTTTTGTTTATTAATGTATTGTGCTATCCACACATGAAATAACATCTCTGACCAAAAGATTAATACGAGGCCACAGTACAAATTCAGTTGCTTATATGTTAAGACAAGTTTGACAAATGAAAACTCGGATAGCGTTGCACCAAAAGAGAATTTTCATCTCTTAGATTGAGGCTGATTTTGAAGCAGGCCAGCTAGTGGTTGTAGGTACTGACCTGCAGTTTAATAAATCAGCTGTTATTTAAAATGACAGCCTGCACTTTTAGACAATATTCATCTTCTGATCTGCAACATAATGTGTGTACAGCAAAAAGTGAACCAGTTTCACACAACTCTGTCAGGAAAAAGGTAAGATTTTTACCTTGGATCACCAAGTGTGTGCACTTTTTGTAAAAAGCTACCTTCCTGGTGATACAAGATAAAAAAAAAAAACCGAGGGTTTGTTTTCTACCTTTTTCTGTCTCCCTTCACTGTCACCATCAAATTCATGTCTTCTCCCTGACCCCTGACCCTTAACCCCCGTGTGTGTGTTAGCCAATCTGTGTGAAGCACCACCTAGGTGGCGCTTTCCCCAGCACCAGAGGAGGCCCCGCTGGGTTTGGGCTCAGGCTGGTCGGACTGAGTCATCTGCGGGGACAAAGGGGTCGGCGGGTCCCCTCTCTCGCCTCTCTCTTGGAGGTTGCGCTGGTTCCTGGCAGCCTCTGTGAGCATCTGCATCCGACGATCCTGGTATTCCTCCAGGCCTCGCCAGAGCTCCGTGCGCTCCCTCTCTCGCTTCAGCTCCCTGTGGAGGCAGGTTGGCGGGAAGAAGAGAAAAAGATAGAAAAGAGATAGGAAACCCGTGAGCAAGTTAATGATGCATCCGGTGACTCAAAGGCAACACATTTATATTTCTCTTCCTTGTTGAGCAGAGATTATAGTGGTTGTACAGACAGAGGAAGTGAGAAATGGAGGATATCAAGAATACTAATATCAATCTGATGTCTGCAGCATAGTTGTATGTGATCGATTAGCTAGCTTCTTCAGTTTTAACTATACTCTCCCACTTGTTTATATTCTTCCATGAAGCTTTGCAGGTTATGTTATGACAAGGAAACAGACATTTGTTCCTCGAGTTTGTCCATAAGTCAGCACTTCTCCACAGGCTTGGTGCAGTTTTCGGGCACAATAAAGCTGCCTGGGAGGAGACCCTGGCTTAAAGGCTAAAGTCAGGGAACCAAAGTCTCTTGTATGTTGTCAACGGCAAAACACTGTAACTATACAGTATACGTATGTGGCTATTTTTTTGTAGGTATGTGTTAAATCGCCCTGCCCAGAGGTGGGTATATACCACATACCTGAGTGTGCACACCACAGAGACCAAAAACCTGCACTCTCACTGAATCATGATGTCAACCGTGTTTACAGGATGACCTAAGTGACACATACTAATGATCATGGAACAAATGCTGTCTAACACATGACTTAAGAGCTTTCTGTTTCTTCCTCTTGTTGTCACTGCTGTATCCAGTGACACAAACACACACGCAAAGAGAGTGAGTCACACTCACTTCTGTTTCTCCACTTTGTAGGAGGCAGTGAGGTCATCAAACAGCTTGCTGTTCATCTCCATGAAGGTCTTCAGCACGTTGTAGATCAGAGACACAATGGTCCTGGAGGAACAGAGATAGAACGTAATCAGTCTGGCCGATCATCTGTGCCACGGGACTGCGGGGCAGGAGGCAGAGGTTAAAGGAAAAGCCAGTGTTTTTGGGGAGACTGAGCAAGTGTATGTGTTGTCCCGATAATAACGCTTGGGTCATTCCTGTGTCCCTGGTGGGTTAGTGATCTAACTAATTGATAGGAGGCTTGTACATTTATCTCACTGTTGGGGAATTAGAGTTTGTAGCAGTTGTTAAACTAAACTCTAAATAATCTTATCAACTATTGCTTTCAGTGATAGAAAGTAATAAAGTACTTTAAGTATAATTTTGAGGTACTTGTGCTTTACTTGGGTATTTCCATTTTAATGTTACCTTATACTTCATTTCCTTTAACGAGGAAGTAATCTATCTCAACCAGATGCAAAATTACAAGGTGGCTTATATGTTAATGCATCAGTAATAATAATAATCCAATAATAAAATATAATACAACATAATACTCTGTAAGATACTATTCAGTTTGGACAATTTGACTTTGGTTTCATTTTTCTTTCATTTCTGCATCTTTTCCCTCTGACTGGACTGAGAACAAACTGAGAGCGCTGTAAAATGTTACTATTTTCCATCCAAACAGTTATAGCAAAGTGACCAGAAGCAGTAATCAAAGCTACAGCATGCATGGAGATATGAGTTGAATTAATCTATGTGTGCTCTCGTGTGCCACTGACTGGTTCCAGTGCTCCTTGGAGACTCTGTAGAGGGTGGCGAACACCAGCGGCAGGATGACTTGACAGTTCTCCTCTATCAGACTGAGGATGTATTCGTTGTTCCAGAAGTAAAGAGCCCGCTCCGCTACCTAACACAAACACACACAGACACAAAGAGAAGATCTGACTTTCGTTTATTAAAGTTGAACAGAGCTGTCTTTGTGTCCAAATATTAAACTTCTCCTTCAGCAGATTTTTGTCTACAAAATTCAATAAATATGTTTTTAATCAAATTCCGCTAATCGCATGTCTTTCAATGTCGTCTACACCCAAAATAGTGTGTTTTAATGTAGTGAGTCAATCTGTGTGGCTTTTGTATCCATTAATCCAAACTTTTGTCACCTGGAAGTGAGGGCTGGAGATACAAGCTGCGATCTGTTTGAAGAGAGGCTCCTGAACCCGGATGAACTGAGACGGCTCAATCACATCCAGGATCTCCTCGATCTCTCCAAGGAACATCACCTGAACACACGAACGCACTTTTTAACACATAAAGGGCAGAAAAGCCATTCACACAGCTTCCATGCGTAAATGAAACATGCTCCCAGCAATGATTGCTGAGGAGGAATCAGAGACTACAGACACTAAATACAGAACTCCTACAAGAATAACACATATTTAAGAAATCTGTGTATCTATCAGACATTAGTTGTTTTTATTCTCAGCTGTCTCACCTCTTTCTGCGTGCAGGTTTTTGGCCAGTACTTGAGCAGCCCTCTGATGATCTGCAGAGAAAATATGAATCACATTCATATTGATAAACTCCGCAGCCTTTAGCTCAGCTAACTGGCTACCACCCATCTGGTATGGTACCATGTCCATTAATTCATATTCATGCTGGCACATGTTGTGACACTCATCTCATTTTATTGTATTGCTGCTTGGTGAATAAAAAGCAGGTTATAGCAAGTACTAATGACTGACAGTACCAATAGTAATTTCACTTTATTACTCCACACGGTCAGCACAGTATTAACATTAATATTAGTATTAGGATTAATTTGTGGAGGTGGAGGTCTTTGCATGTTAGCTTTGCCACCTTGTGCTGTGAGTGTGTGTGCCTCGGTCACTTTGGACAAGTGTCGGCCAAATCAGTAAATGTAAATTTGGAGTTTCTGTCCACCTAATGAAACGTCCAATGTTGAGTCTTCTCTGTAAGATTTAGCACTGAGGCTGCAGATTGCAACCACCTCAATAGCCCCCACGGCTCCCTTTCCAAGCTTGAGAAAGTCTATAGTGTCTGTAGCAATATGTCAAGTGATGGGGTTACTGTAAATATATTGGGAAAAGGCTGTTTTAATCTAAGAGTTTAGTCTGGTTGCAGAGTAGCATTAGCAAGATGCATATTATTTAATCTGTTTGCAAAGTCAAAGACCAGACAGTCCACCCAGTAAACTTACAGAGTTTAGAGGGAGGGGAAGAGACCAGAGAGGCAGATGTGGTGGAAAAGTCAGTGTAGAACCCACACTGTAGAAACATGGCAGCACAACATGACGGCCTCCGTGAAAGGAGACCTTTTCCCTATGTAAATATAAAAGGCTCATTCTAAGCTAAAGGAAAAGCAACAATTCTTACATAAAAATAATTATGCTAATAGATCCTCCTAAATCTTACACACTGCACCTTTAAGCTTCGGTCTCTACCTCTAACTCCTGAGGGAGACACAGCTAAGTCATTAACTTTGCTTGTTGTTGCTGGTCAGGTAGTTTAAAGTGGGTTTTTCATTGAATGCAGGACCCTGTGGGATGGATGTCAGCTTTATGAATGATCCAAAAGTCGATGCTTCTAAAACCAATGAGCTTAAAGATGCAAAAATTGCTGTGGTGATATTTCTATGAGTTCATTCACTGAGTGACATCTTTTACATCAACGTGATCATTTGAGCCAGTGGTCACATAAAGATTTTGTTTAGTGCAGCCTTAAATCTTCCAAGAAACATGTGTGTGATTGTTCCATCTGAAGCTCTTTACCAATCTCATCTCAAGTAAATACAAAGCAAAAATAACTAACAAGGTTACAAAATACAAAATATTTTGAATTCGAGTAGCAGTATAGTGAGGTCATAAAAACAGTCTTACATATTCAGTGACTGTAGCATCTTTCTCCATAAACTGCACCACACAGTAGGCCAGCTGTAAGGACAGAGGAGACATGGTTAGGATACATACGCACACTTACACAAAACCCCACATGTTCCCTGAAACTGTCAAGGAGACAATGGGGATCTTAGCACTTATCCCCCAGGATTACAACAGTTAAAGATCGGAAAGACAAGTTTTCCAAAAGGGAGTTGTGTGTGTCACAGGGATGCACCAGCGTGTGTGTGTGTGTGTGTCTGTCCTTCGACATCAGCTCTCGCCTCCTCTTATATGATCTGCAATCATTCCCTATTATTCAGCAAATGTGTGTGCACGTGTGTGTGTGTGTGTGTGTGTGTTTTGTGGTTGCCCCTCTCCACCCAGGCCGGTTGCCGTGGCGAGTGTGCACCGTGGCGACGGAGACTGTGTGTGAGTGTGTTTACTTCGGAAGGAGTGATGTCACACACATAAAGTCCCTTAAGGGCAATGTGAGATAGAGTTTAGACCTCTCAGTCTTTTCTCTTCTGTCCTGCTTATACCTTTGCCTTGATCACATTTTTAATGTACTAATCCATTTTTACAACTTTCAGTATGTTCAAATGTCAACAAAATAAAAGCCCTGGACTGATTACAGTTACAGTCAGCAGAGGCAACATTGTCGATGGTTGCTCTCCATCTGTTTTTAGGACACATCTGTTTTTACTTCTTTCTCTTCTTTTTTTTGTTTCTGTCTTTGTCTCATTCTTGACCTGTAGCTCCACTGCCTGTCTCGGTGTCTGTCTGGCTTTCACATCCTCCACAGCTTTCATCTTCTAATCCTTTTTTCCTTCTTACAGTGCACCTATCTTGTTTACCTTCTCCTCTCACTCCATCCCTAGCTTTTCTGTTCTGTAACTCACCGCACATGGTTACAGAGGCGGAGAGAAAGAGGGAGCTATAAAAAGGAACAGGTGAAAGAAAGGGATGTCAAGCTTCAATAAAAAAGCAGGAAGAAGAATGAGGATTAAAATAAAGGTGCAGAGAGGTCAAACTATTTAAAGTATTAGGGAGGCATTAAAGAGACGGTATGGAGTAAATAGGATGTTGGATTCTGTTGTCAGGCTGAGCTTTGTGTGGGCAGGAGGCCATTGTTAAGCTAAGGATTATGGATATTGTCTTTTTAAAGCTCAAATTTTACCTTTATTGATTTGTCAAGGTGGAAAGCTCTATCTTTGGGGATGATCTTGCCTGTGAATTTGTTATGACCTCATCATCAAAAAATAACCTTTCCATGCTTTTACAGTTCTTTTTGTCACTTTTTCAGATGTAAACGTGGTTACTCACAATCTTTGAATCAATCTCCAATTTGAATTCTCCTCACTTTATGTATGTGACCACTGGAGCACATCGTCACCTCTTGTATAGCCAAAGAAATTCTCATTTAGCCTATGTTGGCTTGCAGTTTGAGATGATTTATGTTCCTTTTACAACATTAAAATTTTTTGATAAAGTAGCTTTAATTAGTCACTTAGCTAAGCAGGTTAATTTTAAAGCTAAGTAGTTATAATTAGCTATTTAGCTTAGCTAGCGGTTTGTCCTCTTTGTGCAGCAGCACAAACATTATCCCTGAAGCTGAATGGCCAACACTAATGTTTGGGGTGATTTTGCAAAATAACTAAACTTAAATTTCTTCTGCTAATTAATTATTGTGCAATACAATAAGTACAGTAGTCGAAACAAATACTACAGATATATTTTACTGGTTTCTTAACATAGATTAATTTGGAAACCTACTGTAAGATTATTATTAGTACTTAAACCATGTTGAGGCTACACACTATAACTCTGACAGCTGTTTAGTGACATGAATATAAATGAGAAAAAACATTCACAGACTACATAAAGGATGATTCAAATGTATTTCACAGTGTCCATAAACCTTTAAGATGATTACATTAAAAGATGCTGCTGGTATATTATATTTTGATATTTAGATCCTGAACTGGGTCACTCCAGCGCAGCCACAACTGCTGGGCACAGAGCTCCTGTCCACTGGCACAGTTTCCCCCGTGACCCTGTCAAACCGAGTGTGTGTTTGAGTGTGTGAATAATGTATGTGTGTGAACCACAGGGAGAGAGACGAAGAGGAGAAATGTAGGGCATGTTGATGCCGAGACCCAAAATACACACACAGACACACGCGCGCGCGCGCGCGCGCACACACACACACACACACACACACACACCTCAAACCAGTTTGTGGAGAACAAACTGAACCTTCTGCGTAAATCAAATAACGTGTGGCACAAAGGAAATGCACAGGCACGTGCATACACAGTAGACCAGCTACCACCAGTGTCATCGAATATTACAATAACCTAAACACACAAACCCTTACATGAAAGCACAGACACACACTCTCCGTGTAATTCAAAGTGGCCGCAGCTCTCTGCAGCGTCATCTGTGACTCAACTCTGTCTCCTAGTGGTACGTGTGACACACTGCAGACACCGTCGCTGTGATGTATGAACTTCACAGCTTTGTTTTCAGAGATACTCACTTGATCCCTATGCTTTATCCTTACATGCACATGATATATTCAGGCCTAATACATGAGAATTACAACTTTGAAACACCTTGATATTTCATTGTGTATGAAAAGTGCTTTTAAAATAAAACTGACTTTACTATTTTAGACACTGCTAACTGCTGTGTAAAACACAAGAGACTAATCTAACTGCAAAGTTAATTTAGTCATCAATCACTATGTGTTGCCCTTAAAAACTGATATAAACACACGTAGAGGAGCAGCTGCAAGCAAGAATCTTATTGCTCTGTTGTCACATAAAACAGTGTATACATAGGTGTCTATACTAATCAAAACTATCTTTAGTTTTTAATATCATGAGACATGAAGAAAAACTAGTGAGAATGCTATGTAAATGTGTGTAGCACTCACCTGTGCGTGGAAGATGGAAAGGGACTTTGCCGTGTGTAGAGGGATGAGGACCCGGACCAGGAACTGCTTATGCTCGGCCTTCAGAGGCAGAGCAAAGCCGTTTATGATGCTGGAGGAGAGAGGTGTTTCAGTAGATGATCCAGAACAGCAGTTAGGCTAAATTCTCATTGCCTGCTGAAGTTGTCCAAATCATCAACATTAAAAGAGGACGTAGCCTTAGACAGTCAAGTCTTGATCTCCTACACTTACACTTTTGTACTATTCATTAGTTGCGCTATAATGTAATCATCTGTGGTGCAAAAAGACATTTATTTCTATGAAAACACTGTACATCACATGGGTGTAAGCTTGTGCAGTCGTCTGTGTGTGGTGAGGTCTATTCTTGTACCGCGTCCATTTCCAAGCAACTGGACAAATGCGTGGTCTCCTCTGTTCACTACTCCACTGACTGACATAATCATAGTTCAGCCTACGGTCAGAAAAAGTATGAGTATGAGGCAAGTGGGAACTAAACACGGAAAGTATCACACTCATTTAGCAGCACTCTGAGCTGTTTGTCAGTTTTATCTCGGCGTCTCTGCATCAGTCAGTCACCTGTCTGTCCATCTACCTTCATTTTCTCCAGTAGCATCTTTGCTTAACAGAACATTCCTTCAATAAATATTTCCGTCCTGCTGTTTTTCTAATCTGTCTTTCTGCCTCTCTCTCTGTCATCATTTCTCTCAACACCTCTGTCGTCTTCCTCTCTTTTCCTCTCTTTCTGTACAGTGCACCCTCTCTCTATGTGTGGGAGGAGCTATAAATACCTCTGTTACCACCAACATGAATACAAACCTCTCTCTCTCCTCTCCTGCTCTACCTCCTCCCTCTTTCTTCCACTTCTGACTCACTCATCGTCCCTCTATCTCCATGTAACCCTTCATCTTTCATCCCTCTTTTCTCACCTCAGCCTTTCTCTATTAACCCGTAATTCCCAAACCTCAAAAGTCATTGTGCACTTTTGATCTTACTTTTGATCATTAGTAGTTGACATGGTGGTGATAGGTAAGAGAAAAAAACTCCGTACTGTGTCCCTGAATTTCCTTTTTTGTGATGTATAACATCAGTAAAGATGATTTGATCGTTATTAACAAAGACTGTGGGCACGTGAATGTCCTTGAGTGAAATTAGTATTTATTGATTCTAATAGGAAACTGATTTATGTTGTTCTCCTTTCCATTTTCATTTTCCTCATTCTCCTCATTCTTCTTTTGTCTGTCTCTTCGTGTTCATGCGTCTGTATATGTAGCAGAGGTATCAAGTTTTTCAGTGACACGAACTGTCACTGCTAGTTTCTTTGTATCACACTCGAACAGGAAGTGATGAAGGACCTCGCTAGTTTGCACGTGCATGCTGTTGTTTTGACATGAGCTACAGCAGCTGGAGCTTGTAGTGAGAGCTGGTGTCGGCAGTAGCAGTAGTTAGCTAACCCTGTCAGCTCTCATTAAGTCAAAACTTTTCTTACTTTGTGTTCAGTAGCTAGTAGCTCTAGAGCAGGGGTGTATTCATATGGCGGCTGGCAAATATCATCAATCTTTCCCCAGAATCATGGTCTATAAAGACAACACCGTGAGGTTAATATTGATCTCATCCGCAGCCATGATTCCCACAATGTTCAAGCATTCCTTTAACATTTTGCATACAGGAGTTGTGAGGAAAACAAACTAGATAATATCAATAGATTGCAACGTCCCTCCATCACTTTCTTTTATTACTGCTGTCTTTCCGCTCTTGTTCTTATTGATTTGTTTATGTCCTCAGGCAGAGAGCAAGACATCTTTGTTTATCAGTTTGGCTTCCTTCCTTGCTCTCCCTTCATTTCCATTGTCCTGTATACCTCTTACTGGCCTCAGAGACAAAGCAGCAAACTACAACCTCTGAGTCATCTCTCATTCATGTCTTTAAGCACCCCTCTTATTTCTCTCTCTCCTTCCTGCCACCCTGTCCACTTTTAGTAATTTCCCACACTTCTGCATCCTTCAGTTCTCGTTCCACTGCCAATTTGTATTCACCTGATATGAATGTTGGAGCCATAGTTAACACGAGCATGAAAAATGAAAGAAATACACGGTTTTCATGTTGAGCAGCTGCAGCAATGGCGGTGCTTTGTCGTCATTTTTCATAGTCGTTTGTAGTAACACACTAATCAGCTGCCTCATGAACAGCTGGTCTCATAAGGATAATGTATGTGTGCCGAAGCATGAGTGTGTCTATCTGTGATTCAGTGTTACTCTAAATTAATTCTCGGGCCATATATACTGTAAAGAATACCTCCCTTAAGAGCAGCAAAAAGATGCTCCTGAATGTGTGTGCTGATGTGTACGAACCTGCCAAGGATTTCCAGCAGCTCCGCAACCCCATTGAAGTGCTCAGTTTCATATATGAACCTGAAAGACACAGAAGATGAACTGAAACGATGCATCAGTGGATAATTTCACTGTTTCTAGCTCAACAAAAATAGAAGTAACAAATAGAAGTCAAAATCATTGTTATCTTTCTGACAAATAACAATGACATTCCTGGCTTTCCTAAGAAAGTTTCCCTGACGTCTCCTCTGTGGAAGACACCTGTAACGTCTGTGATGTTATCATGTGAGAGAGAAATGAGAGGAACAACAACTGTTACAACAGCTCCACAGATATATGCTCATATTCTATTATGTAGCTGTCAGCAGAGACAGAAACAGCAACACAAACACAACTAAAGTCGTCGCTTCAGCCACAACTGGTGAAAGAAAACGCAGAAACACGTTTGTACATCGCAGCATTCATGTTAGTAGCTGTTAGCTGTTCAATCAATGATGCGAGGACTTCCCTCTGTCTTCTCTATAAAAGACTGGAGGAGTGTGTCAACCAAGGCTAGAAGTAGAGAGATTTTAATACAGAGAAGGAAGACGGTGGTTTTATGCCATTCATATACATCTACTCCTCAAACTAGAACCACAGGAAGCAAGTTGGAAATCAGTGAAGTCCCCCTTTAAGAAGTGAGAGACAAATGCTCTTCTTGCTGATGGTCTTTATTGTTGTACTGTTTGATTGACAGGTGTTAAAAATATATAATCCTTTGAATTAGATTGGCAGGTTGCAGCCTGTACCTGAGGAAGATGTTGTTGATCTGTTTACGGATGTACGCTCGGAGACCCAGTAGTTTTCCATACACGCGGTGCAGAATGGTCTTTAGGTACTCCCTCTCCCTGGGGTCTTCACTGTCAAACAGTTCCAGGAGCTACACATACATAATTAAAGACATCAAATATATCATGTTGGTATCTCTGCACTTATTACATTACTTATTCCCAACAATGTCGAAAAATAAAGCAAAACATCAAATATACAAGTTGTAGGACAAGAGCTGTGTCTAAGAGATTTTTTTTTTTCTGTGCACACCCAAACCTAAACACCAAATTTTAGGAGCACCGGGAGAGAACATAGGGAATGTGAGAATTTTAAACGCATCTCAGAACTTTTGAGAAAAGGAAAATGGAGTGAAGATTACCTGCAGGACAAACTTCTGGTCAACGTAGCGTTTGGCCATGGAGGGCTGGAAATCAGGGCTCTCCAGGAAACGCAGAAAGAACTCATACACCAGCTAAATGTTACACAAACAACAAAATATGCATTTAGTTTTCATCCATCCATCCATCCATTATCTTAAACGTGTTGCCTGTTAAGGGTCAGGGGGGTACTGGAGCCAATGCCAGTTGGATGTCAACGGGTAATTCAGAGTTAACCTAACTGCACATTTTTGGACTGTGCCGGAGTACCCGGAGAAAACCCATTATAATTCATCCTTTTTACCATTATTATTATTATTATTAATAAGAGTGGTATCAATCTTCTCTATCTCTTGGCAGGACACTGGACAAGTTTAAAACTGTGAACTACCTCTTTTTAAAGCTGCTCCAGGCAGCACGGAATGATGATTGTTACAAATGAGACAAGAGGCGACTTGTTTGACAAATTTCAGTTTAATAACCATAAAGCTTGGGCAGTGAGGTCATAAGATGTCACTTACTTAAGTTCTTCATAAGTACTTCATAAGAAAGTTTCAATTTCACACTTACATTTTGACTCACCTCTTTCTGAAGATGCAGAAGTGACTGTACGCCCCACTCAAATGTCATCTGGGCAAACCTCACAAGACTAATTAGTCGTCTTCGCTAGAACTCCACTGTGTGATTCGAGCTGACAAACATGTACGTTTTGGCTTAAAATTTTCTGCTTTAAACAGCAGCTTTAACTGGTCTCAGGCTGAGGTACAGTATGTTTATGTACACATAAGTGCTGACCGCTGCAACACCTGGTGGGAGTTGTGCGTGTTATGGCATTGTCTGCCCATTGGCTCTTATATAATACATAGCAGAAGCCATTTTTCATGGCACTTACTGACATTGCGCTGTGTTTAACTTTAATAACAAAGCAAGTACATCACAGACACATTTTGCTTAACAGATACTTTTTCTTTTTTACCTCTGCAGGAAACATGCATGACGTTATATAAATGGTCAGAATATAGCTGCACTTTTATCGCAGTTTGAACTTTTTTATGTATAATTTTTAGTTGTGTACCTGCAGATGGGGCCAGGAGGCTTCCAGTGTTGGCTCGTCTTCCTCAGGGTCAAACTCTGGATTCTCGCTGGGTGGGAGAGTCCGAAAGATATTTACAGAGATCTGGAAAGCCACGACCAAGGAGGGAGGAGAGAAGGAAGGGAATGGGAACAAGAGGAATAAAATCAAAAGTGGAAAAGGTGAAAATTGGTGGGGGATACAACAAGGAGCAGGGATAATGGGAGGTGAGTGAAAAGCAGGTCAAAGGAAAGGGATGGAGTAGTAAAAATTGAGATTACAGAAAACCAAATGTCATACAGTACAATTCTGTTAATGGTGTGGGTATCAAGAGATCAATTCAGAACTGACTGAAAACAGATCCATTATTGTCACACTATTCTTGATCGCTGAACAAGTCATCTGTTTGAGCTGATCTGTGTCACTACAACAATTTGATTCTCAGGATAGATCCAAGATGAATATTTGATGTTAGAAAACACCAATTATCACTGATATTTAAACTTCTTTAAGTACAATCAGGTGGCTCGCACTCAAATGAATAAAACAGATTCAACATATCTGCGCTAGGTTGGTGGCAGTATTGCACTACTATATCATATGACGACTGTCCAGTCAAAAGAACAAGCTGTTGCATCAGGGAATAACATGAGGTGTGGTCTGTTTTCAGTTTCCATGTTGTCACAGTCAGCTTCAGCTATTGTCAGCCATATTTGACGCTGTGTTATAAAAACTGAAGATGAAGTAATGCAACGTGAATGCTCTGTACACTATGCCATTATTTATTCAGCAAATGCATTTCCACTGCCCATTCTGTTAATAAACTATACTGCAAAAAAGCAGACACGGTAAATCCCAGTGCTACCTTATTATTATTATTATTTTCCTGCTCTCCACAACACTGCCTGTATTAGTTAAATTTGCTCATTTTACCACACTTTGTAGATCTCACTTGTATTTAATAATAACAGGCAAGATATTTACAGGCTATTCGATGTTCATGGATGTTGGTGTTGCTTTGTTGTCGAATACTTTGACTTGTTTGCCAGGCTGCAAATATGTTTTTTGTGTTTTTAGCCATACTAGCAGGGACGGTAATGTTAGAACACCTGTGGTTGTCCTACCACTTATGCGCCAAATATTTTTAGCATGCTAACAAACGTAGGTGGTGAACGTGATAAACGTTATATCTGCTAAACACCTACATGTTAGCATTGTCATAGTGAGAATGTTAGCATGGTAACATTAGCTTTTAGCTTCCACTATGTCTAAACACAGCCCCACCAAGGCTCGAAACTAAAGACTATATTAAAGACAATATTAAAGTATCATGACAAATAATTTATTACTTTATTATTATTAAAAATGTTAATTAAATGAAATGAGCACATATTCACAAACCTGTCAGCTGTCTACATAGCCAAAAGCTTTTATTTAGACATAAACTCTGAACATAACTAGCAGTATCTTATGGTGACATAATGATACGATACAAGCTACTGAAACAATGAAAGTAGACACATTCGTGATGTATAATGGAAAAGTTTCAACCACGGTTGTTAAGTTTGGGACAGTTAATGATAGGATTTGGGGCACTTGTGGGACCCCTGAGCACCACATAGAAAGCAGTGACAAACTAAGTCAAAAACGCTAATGTGGACACATTACTTCGCTATTTGCTTTTTAGCAATAACTTTTTGGTGTTTTCCATTTTTTGACACATTTTCATATTTGTCATAGATTGGGTGAATAAAACAGGCACTATTTCACTCATTTTCTGGACCTGTTCCAACCTTTCTTTTCCTCCCTCCTTCACTTTCATTACCTTCGTTCTGTTTACCAGCTGCACTTTGGCTCTCTCTTTCTCTATTTACAGTACTATCCACTATCCACCAGTTCTATTATTGGTGATCTAATAACTTAAATTAATTTTTTACCTTGTGGCCACACATTAAAGCTTCCCTCCACTTTCCTTCCACCCCAACCTCTGTCCTCTCAGCAGTTTTTTTATCCTCTGGGTATTGAGACTATGTAACATAAGCTATATCCCCTGCTTGCTTTATCTTCTACTCTCAGTCCCTTCCACCTCTCTTCCTCTTTATATCCTCTGAAATCTCTGCTCTGTGTTGGTGGCCACACTCTCCACCACACTCCACTCTCATTTCTGTCTTCCTCTTTCTCGCCATCTGTGCAGCCTCTTGCTGCTTAGCACCCTTTGCAAACGTTCCCTCTCTTCCTTTCCTCTCCTTATCTATCTATCCCTCTCTTCCTTGCTCCTCTCTTCGCCTCTGCCCTTTGTTTATAGCCTCTGGTGACTCCACTGGAGCTCCTCAGTTGGATATCACACTGCCTGCCTTCTCTCTCTCTCTTTTCCTCCCTCATCTACCCTTTCATCTTTCTCTCCTTGTTTTTTTCTTGCTGTGGGTAGAGCTTCCAGGTGTTTATTTGTTGAACAAAGATATTTCTGGCTTTCTTTTTCTCTTCTCCCTCCATCCATTAAGCTATTGATCCCTGTTTGTCACCGTCTGTGCTCAAATGTTAGATTTCTGGGCATCTGGAAATTTTGCATTTATACATTTGCCATTCATCCTTCTTTATTCATCATTTCAACCTCTATCCTCCCTTCTCCCCCTCTTCTCCTACCATCTTTATAGCCTCTGGGTAGAGAGGCTCTATGAGGACTCCTCTGCTAGTGGCCACGCTCTCCACCAACTCATTAAGGGCCGCACGTTTGATCTCCTTCCCCTTCAGATCGGCCACGCAGTCCAGGAAATCAAACAGCACGCAGCACTGCTGCAACTTCTTACAGAACAGGTCATGTAACTCTGCCACCGGGGCGTCTGGATGATGGAGAGGGAGGGAGAAAGACAGAGAGAAAACGAAGCATTTTAGACGAGGTTAAAGGACAATAAAGGTCATGCAGCTCAGCCAAATCCAGTGGTGTTTCTGAAAGTTGCTTTGTGTTTGGCAGTGAGTCATTTGACAAAGTGGGAGTGTGAGAAAGTAAGCAAGGAGTATACAGAGACGTGTTTCACAGGCTAGATCTTCTCTCAAAAGTAATGAGGGAGAGACAACAGACTATTACTCTACAAACACATTTGTACACCCCCCCACACACAGGGCCTAGCATCCATACACACACACACGTCGACACACACCTTCCTCCAGGGGGCTGTATTGTATCTCAGTCCTATTACCTGTCAGATTCACTCTCTGGACTTGTTCGTCACAATGAAACAACCTGCTGCTGGCCGTCAGATTAAAACCTTGTACCTCCCAAAACTCCACTTTTCACAGACGTACAGAAACCAGCTCATAACCATGGATTACTGAATAAATACAATGAATTTTAATTCCACAGGCCTGAGGGGGAGAGAAATTCAACAGCTCAGCTGGTAAAGCATCATGAAAAAAAAGGAAGAAATGAAGCAAACATCGAAAGAGAGAGTTACAATCTTTGACAGCAGCCAAATGGGAATGCCTGGGTCTTTTCCTGAGTAACCAAATGATTGATGACTCAATAGCTAAATATAGCAGTGAAATAACCAGATTTAGTTTCCTACTGAAGTGAGATGTATGTGAACACTAACATGCTGATCTATATTTGGATACAAGGTGTACAAATGCACAGAAGACATAAAGCTATTCCTCTATGTAAACTTTCTGATTTTTGACTTTTTGTGTTGAAATTACATTTCCAGAAGATTTTTTCTTAATGTTGCAGATGCTCCAAATTATTTTTGTACTTTAATGCCTTGAGCTGTATGTTACAGCATTACTGACCACTCCCTGAATCCACCACAAACCGTTTGCGTCTCCCTTTTCTTTCTTTGGCTGCACTTTTGACAAGGCTTTGACACATACATAACATTGATATACAGTAACATATACCTCAGTGTTGTACCCAAGATGCCTAATAAGGTTTGTAAATATGTTCAGTTCATCCTATTTTATTCTTGGGGTTCCGGTCAGTCAAAAGAGAGCATCACACAGGCCAGCTTAACTGCAGTTTTGTCTTATTGGATTGTGTTAGACTGTACAGATGTAGCTTATGAACTAGTGTTTATAGTTTTGTATTCCTCCCTCAAAACAATACAGCTTTACACAATGGCTGATAAATAGTCTAGACTGGCTGTGCAGGTGGAAAGAGGACGATCTAAGGCTCTATCACACAGACACAAGCACGGCAGGAGCGGATTAGATTTAACCCTTCTTAACCCCCAGGTGGGAAAAACAGGGTGAGGGGGACTGACTGGCACCTTTCCAGCCCCAGACCCCCTCACCTCTTGTGGGCACACCAGGACCATCTGCTCCCTCTGGCACAGAGCTGTGCTACAAAAGACGAGGACTGCCCTTTTAGCTGATGTGTCAAGAAACGTTTTCGAGACCAATGAAAGTGGCATATTATTACCCATCCCACACTTTACATCCAGAGCCTGTTACATGAATACACAAATATGATTCAGATTTTCTGATTTTATAATCAGAAGTTCAAATCAGGTGTTCTTTACTCATTACTTTAAACCTTGTTATATTGTTATTTACTCACACGATCATGTTACTGGAGTAGCTCAGAATACTGATCCACTTATTTCTGGTCCACTCCCTGAATAACCTTGATAACTTGAGCTGCACAAACCTTCGCTGTGGCTTTTCTATAAACTTCTAGCCTGCCATTGAGCTTTGGTTTTGTCCATTTCACATCCACTGTTGACATCTAGTACCCTGC
This sequence comes from Sandelia bainsii, assembly GCA_032362345.1. Taxonomy (NCBI): domain Eukaryota; kingdom Metazoa; phylum Chordata; class Actinopteri; order Anabantiformes; family Anabantidae; genus Sandelia; species Sandelia bainsii. Next base: position 13,247,483 of record JAUMHL010000011.1, read on the forward strand.
CTATTCAGCCGTGCTGGGCAGTCAATTTGTTCTTGAATTGCAGCCATTTCTTTGACTGGACAAATGTGTGACAGCAAAGTTCACACAATTTCCCTGACGAAAAAACAACGCTGAAAATGAAGTGTGTTTCTTCTGACTTTGCTGGGAGAGTGAATGTGAGGATATTGTGGCCACAAATCCCCTCTCTATTCTGGTCTTCTGGCTTGAGAAAGCTGCAGCCTTCATCATTTTTCTACATATTTCCTACCATTTTCTACCATTTTTACATTCACCCCTTCTTTCTCCTTTTCCATTCCTTGCTCTGTGCCTTCCTCATCCACCCCTTGATATCCATGGTCTTGTTTTCACAAGGCCCCTCTCTATCTGTGTCTTCTCCCCCCTCCCCTCCCTCCTGCTCTCCCTCTGTAGACTGTGATGGTGAAATCGAATCCATTTTTAACGGAGAGTAATTATATGACTATGTGCCGTGATGGCACAGAGAAAAAAACAGAAAGTGAAAGGTGAAAAGGCGAGGAAAAAGGAAAACTGTGTATACTGTATGTGCTGTGGAGACGGAGAACAAGAAAGGAGGTGAGCAAAAGAGAGGGAGGATGAACAGAACGAAGAGACTTGGTGGGTCATGTGAGAACAAGTGTGGGAGAGAGTGAGGGAAAAAAACATGAAAGAGACAAGATGACAGCACAGACAGAGTCACCATGTAAGGCTCTGGGCTAAAACAGTTTTTGGTTGTTGGAGTTTGCGAAAGTTACCTCATAATCGTGTCTCGAAAGTGCTTAAATTTGGAAGAAAAATGTCCAAAGACAGAAAAAGGGCAAAGGAAGTGCGTTGTGAGGCAGTGGAGAAACAGTAACGAAGCTAACACTGAGTGCCGTGGATTTCAGGTTTCATTTTGGCTGTGCTATTATTAGGTCAACACAGGTCGCTCCAGACTCATTCATTTAAAGCAGCTTTAAATATCATGTCAGTGCAGTGATTAGAATATTAAATAAGATCTTAATCACAGCATGTGAGTCATTCGTGACTGAGCTATATCCCTGTTTCTGACAATCCAAATTGATATTTTGAATAACTGTCAAGTCGAGCTATGACTATATGATTTAGAATGTAACATTAAATGCATGTATAAGTCTTTTATTTCATCTATATTGACTCAGGAAGTCCCTCGAGATTAAGTCGTCTACAGTCAACATGGCACACCATTACCAAAGTTACATTCCCACAATTATAAAAACATGTTAGAACAAATTGAACAAAACTCAGACAGCAGCTATACAACACACAATGCAGCTTAAATAAGGTAATTACAATCATCATTTAAATTATTATAAACAGTCAGTGTTGATACAAAGTGCTTGGAGCTTTGTATTACTGTGCTTTTCTCTTCTGTTTTTCATGTGATGGTGCAGATAAAGGATCTTTTCAAAATGCACATGCACAAAGAATAACTGGTCAGTATTTGTCTTTTATTCTCATTTTCTGGAGACAATGTACTTCTTCTTTGTTTGCTCTATTTTTCTTTTGTGAAGCTAATTTAATCAATATTTTCATCAACAGTTAATCTAATTCCATTATTGTAGCTCCTCTCAGCTCTATAAAGCATTTTAGCATCTTTCAGCTCATTGTTTAAATGTTTTGGTTCAGTCTCATTAGTCTTGTTCCTCGACGCAGGCAGCTCTAGAAGCTTCTTGGCTCACTGCGTGCTACCTGCCCAAAAATACGATAATATTAGTAATATAAAGTGAACTTCCAGAGACTGAACTGTATCAGATTAGCTGCCCTATTTATATTTCAAACTCTTGAATAATGTATTGAATATTAATTAAATTGTGCTAAAACTATCTTGATCCATCCAAAGTCATGATAGGTTGTTTTCACTTTAGATATTTCTTCTCCTCTTAGACGTTGCAGCAGCATTTTTGGATAGATTTTTAAACTGAGGGATTGAAGAAAAATGATTTACATTTATATTATTCCAATTTTCACTCATAACTATGTCTAGTCCAAGTAACGCTGTCTGAACTACACCAACAGAAACACACAGTTTAAATGACATAATTTTAAATTCACAGTATAAAACACAGTTGTAATTCATGCTGTACTTTTCTTACTGTCTGCACATTTCAGTAAAATATCAAAACCAACTATATCCTGCCTGGACATTCAGCCTATTGGTTCTTAAACTATTTAAACATCCCACACAGATGTCGGTGAAGATTCTCAGTCATCCAGGTATAGTTATCTGGAAGTTGAGTCATGGCAGCTGGACAACTTTCCAGTCGAGTTGCCATGACTCGACTTCCAGATATTCCATAAAGATATAATTTCATCTTTAAAAAAAGACAAATTCTCAAAGGTGCAGCACTCGGTAAAGATGGGGCTGATTTTAACCACCTTATGTAAATGATAGGTCATCAAAACGTAACTAGAAACTAATGATTTTAAAATAAAAGTAGTGGAGTAAAAGTTAAATATTTTCCTCTGATTTGTAGTGGAGTAAAAGTAAACGTAAAATAACATGGAAATACTCCAGTAAAGTACCTCAAAATTGTACTTAAGTACAGTACTTGAGTAAATGTACTCTGGGATCTTTGGATCAATGGGGTCCGTTACCCATAAGATCCAGACTTATCAGTTAAAAGGACAGAAGAGGAGGATGAAAAAGAGACGTCCTGAACCACAGAGAGGGCAAAGACAACACGTGATGTAGAAGATGATGAGAGCGAGGGGAACGGGGTGGATGGATTTGGTAAACGGAGCAGTAACATATAAAACCGAGCAGTGACTAGCACAAACACATACACAGCTGCACAAAACTAAATATAGTCCTGCTGGAGAGAGACACACGGAGAGGAGAGGAGAAGAGAAGAATCTGTGGAGGAAACAGGAGGGAGGAGAGGGGAGCAGTACAGGGTTAAAAGATGACATCATCTCCTTCCTCCTCCTCCTCCTGCTTCTCTCTCATCTCTCCATCACTAGGTACCTCCCTTCTCCATTTTTCCCTTCCTCTCCTCTACCCATCCATCTCACTGTGGATGTTTTTCTCAAATCAGCAAGCAAAGCTCTAGTCTTTAAATAACAGTTATTCTGTTTGGGGCTGAGTGTGTGACAGGGAGAGACAGAAAGAGAGGAGGAATACTTCTGTTTTAGCTACCATCCAAGCCGCCTCTGCACCTCTGTCATTAAGCGCACACACACACACACACACACACACACTGATGTTCAGTGCACAGATACAGTGACGCAGAGAGGAAGATAGGAAGGGAGGGGAAAGGGGAGAAAGACAGAAAGGGATAGAGCCAGATAAAGAAGAGAAAGACAGTTATAAATAGTAGAATGGAGCAACAGCAGCTATCAGAAGTCAGGACAGTATAAATATCACCTTAACAGGTTTAAATGACGTGCTTTAAGTCCATCTCTAAATAATCTAATCCTCCTAATAACACAGGATCTCTCCACAGCATGACAAACTAACATGTACAACACATTATCCATTATCCTGCTCACAAACAGTCTGATTAGGTAGATGGATGAGGAGGGACGTTATCACGTGTGACTGGCTAGATCCTCTGTTAACACTAAAAAGGGTTAACACCACTGTAACCTGCTGAGAAAGAAGAAGACGAATCATCCTGCTGCCTTAAATCAGAGCAGGAAATACTTAGAATAAATGATGAGACCGGCTGTGTATTAGCATATAACATGTAAATAGACTAATATGTGCAGGCTGTTTCTGATAATCAAGTCTATCTTGATGACAGAAAATGGAAAAATAAGTACATTTTTCTCTGCTGGGGATGTTTTATTTCTCTCAGTGAGCAGGAGATCTCCCCAAATTATGAACAGACTTTTATGACATTTGGTGGAGAGATCTGTGTTGGGCCAAAGAACAATTCATTAAATTTACATTTATATCTGGATCTGAAATTTTCACTCTACTTACTAAAGTAACAGAAACAGAGACTGCGTTCCAAAATATAAATACAAGTTTTCTGGGTCAAAAAAAATTTGTCTCACTAAAATAAAGTGTTTCTCTAAATATAAAAAAAAAGGTGTAGGTCATGAACCTTCAAGAGTTAATACCTCACATCTACAGAAGCGTCTGAGAGTTTGCTGTTTTGCTTTTTCTGAAATCAACTTGAATGTTTGGTCTGTTTGAATTCATTTGCTGCAGTGATTCACATTATATTATAAAAAAAATGAATCAAAAGAAAAAGTGAAACGGTGTTTGTGACTGTAGAACAATGTATAATGTATACAATGTCCACCAGGGAGACAGTGATCAGTATATGTGGGTATGTTGTTGTCATTGGTGGAGACCAAAACAGAGCTAAAAGAATAATGAACGTGAAATTTGCTGTCTGGTGAGAAACTAGACAAATGAACATTAATGCTCTGTGTGTAAAAAGGCAACTATTTGCTAACCCATTCAGCACAACGCCATTCTAAGTTATTAATAATGTAATGTAATAATGTGATGTTTACAGTTTGAATCTATTGAATCTATTATCTATTAATCCATTATATGGACAAAAAATCAATTCATGTAGCTCGATCACAATTTGTGCTTACTAGCTTTTTTACTTACTTTGAAGAACTGAACTAACTTCACTAACGAAAACTGTGGAATTTGATTGAAAGCGCAAACAAGCTGGAGGCCGTGAGGTCAGCTGCATTAATTTTGTTTTTTGTTAAAGATTGTTTTGTCAAAGTTAAGAGACTGAATCACAAATTCCACAGGCTGCTTGCAAAGGTCAAAATCAATTTCACCTAAAATTACAGAAATGATGTCCTTGAATTCAGTGTTGTTCTTGCTGGCAGACATAAGAAAAGGACAATTATCTTGTCTTTCTGTGGTTTTCAGAACTTTTGATCCTCTGTATTAAAAGCTTTAAAAACTGCGAGTTTTATTCCAAATTAAGACATCTACCATTTGAAAAACAGGAAAGCTTTAAGTGAAAGATATTAATGAATAACAATGAATGTGACAGCTACTGAAGACCTTTGCTTAAAACAGCACCGTGTTTTAATGGTAGAATTCAAAACATGGCAGAATATCATGTATATATGCTGTATCTTTAAATAATCCAATGTTACTAATAATACACATTTACACCACACAGCAGAGACCAGTTGGAGGTTCCAGGCTGTGGTTTATATGTATTTTTTATCGCATACTCTCCCTGTAATCAGATGAGTCACTATTAATAAATAGGTTTCCATTTGTACCAGTGAAATTAAGACTGTTTTACATTCTCTCGCCTACTGGACATGTCTCCTCGTTTATCTAAAAGTCTAATTTCTCCTTGACCGCAGAATGACTTTCAGGAATTTAAAACATTAAAATTCTCCTCTGAAAGCAGTATTTGCTGTGCAAAATATAAACACAAATTGGAGACAGTTAGTGAACAAATATGGGAGACGGTTATCCCAGCTGGAGACATCTTCAACATTTGATTAGCAGCTTTGTGGCCCTTCACTTTGTTGAATTATAATCTGTGGGTTTGCTCTGCAGGATATACATCTGTCACGGTGCTTTCCACACTGCTGCTGCTGCTTCATAAACAAGGAAATGTGATAAATGAAAAAAAAAAATCATACTTCCTTGTCTTTGATTAAGGCCGAGTGCAATTTTTAAGCTGTCCGTGATTCATTTCTCCAGGAAAAAAAAGGCTTTTGCTCATATTTTCTTCTTTCAATATCTCATCCCATCTAAAACAAATATTCCTTAACGTTTTCCCTCAAGTCTGATTCACAACACCTCACCTCTGAATGTCCAGTATTTGATTTTCTTTTTTGCTTTGCACTGCCTCCGAAAAACGAGGGCATACTGTGTTTAATGTTGAACATCCACAAAGGTAAAACTTGTGGTGATTCAATCAGAGGGCTTATTTGCCCGAGCATCAGCGTATTCCTTTAGGGATCAGCTTGTTCTCCTGTGACACAGCAGTGGTTGTGGTTATTACATCGCTAGTTGTTTCATTATCTTCTCCACTGCAATATCCTCTATTTCTCATTTTTTATCTCCCCTCCTCCCACTGTTCCTCCTCCACCTGTCAACTTAATGTTCAGTCATTTCCTCTTTCCCAATCCACTCCATTTCTTTCACAACCCCCCACCACCACTTCCTCCCCCACTCTCCCTCTTAATTGATCTCAGACAGCCATACAGCAAAATACTCCATGCCTTCTGTAACCCAATACCAGGCCCATCCAGCTGGCCTCTCCCTTACACACAGACACACACACAGTCATTCAATCTCCCACATACAATCTGTGAGAGAAGGTGACTGTTTTACAGTAAACAGCACATTTAAAACAGTGCTTTGCATTCATTATAATAATGTGGACAAACACGCGTGCTGGACAAATAAATATGAAAACACAGGTTAATGCATCAGCTAGCTAATGTGGGGTTATGTTACATATCACATGGGCAATATAGCCCTTTTGACAAATTACACTCTCGCAGGAAATGAGAGTAATGGTATCTAAATAAAGAAATACACCTGAAATATGCCTGTGTCTTTGTCAGAAACAGTTTGGTCAGCTTTTTCCATGTAAATTATTTTCTCCTTTGACTCGTTTTAGTGTATAGTGGCAGTATAATGGACATAACTGGTTAATTTTGTTAGCTTTTGTTAGCTTCTTTTAGCATTTACCATAATCCAATATGTCTAAATGGCCATACTGCAACAGAAAATTGTTAGCATTTGTCACTAAAACTAACCAAACAAAATTTCTTTTTGAAAATGTAAGTCTGGTTTTGCAGAACAGTGGCACAATAAAATTGTGTGTTGTTCTACAAGTTCAGTGAAAGTTTACTCGCATGGTTAGCTGTGAACACGCTAACTGCTAACCCACAAGCCAGGTAGCAACAGCAGATTACAATATAGCTAACTAGCTTTATCATTTGCTAACTAGCAGTTAGCAAGGTCAGTCGCTAACAAGGGCAGTAAGTTAAAGTTGTTTATTCAAGTGAGATATTTGTACTCAAAACTGACGGAAACCACGCTGTATATAAAAGTTAATATAACAAAGGCGCTAACCTCCTCCATATTCAGCTATACACATTCCCTCAAAGGTTAGCGGTCAACACCACCAAGTAGCATGTCAGCTTTCTTCACCAAATTTTAACTTGACTCAAATAAAAAAACTGTTTTTCCACGTCAAATATAAGCTTTTACATTTATAAGCCTATTTAACCATCTCTTTGCACAGTATGTCCTCAAAATTATACTCTTGCGTCACTCGATTCTCTTTTTTCTTTTTTTGTGCATGTCTGACGGCATGTTTTTCTCCTAATCCCTTCAATGTTAGAAGTAAAAAATGCCCATTTTGAGTACATTATGAAACACAAGCAGCAGTGTATTTTTGTACTTTTGCAGACAGTGGTGGGAGCATTTCAAATGCATTTCTTATCATTCCATTGAAACAGAAGCATTGAAAACCATGGTTTGACCTGGTAAACAGCATCCTGTGGGCTGACAGCATAGTCAAGAAAATGTTGAGGTGCAATAGTGCAAGAAAACCTAGTTGCAAAAAGACTGACTACTTGCTTTTTTTAAGAGGCATATGCACATAAACTAATACTGTGCATCATGTTATGACTTTACCTATTTTTATGCCACTCTGCTTCAACTCACTATTTGTTAACCTCTGCCTTATTCACTTCATTTGTAGTGCTTGTCTGCAAGTCATTTTGTGGCTTTTAGATATGCTTAAATGCTAACCCCAACCAGCAGGATGGATTTCGTGCAGGTACGGGAGATTTAACACTCTCTAAGCTCACACAACGTCCTTTATGCCCTGACAGAGTTATTTGAAGCCACTCAGCAGCTCTTTGAAAAGCCACTACTGGCAGCAGCCTATGGAAATATCAAGGACAGGGAACATGGCTATTTCCTTACATAGATATTTCTTTTGCATGGTTAAAATAGCAATTAGAAATGCAGGTGCTAGTTTCCATGCTGAAGGGTGTTTGCATAAAATGTCTATGTATTTATCACTTGATGGGAGTGCTTTCCTATTAATGATTCTTTGTTGAGCTGTTTTGAGGATTCACCACCCAGATCAGCGTACTGGATCAGCGTTGGAGCATGTTGATTCATTTTCAAAACAGAAATTAGGCCTGCTGCTGCTCTGCAGCTTTCACATTGGTGCGGGAGATAATAATAAACAACTAGGTATCAATTTTTGATGAGAAGATATCCAACACCACAGATGACTGTAGGAAACAGCTGTGGAAAAATTGGACTATTTAATTTTTCTTTGGCTTCATCTGCTACTGTTTTCCAGATCAGATAGTGAGCCTGACAAAATTTAGTTTTTCTTTTAACTAGGACAACAAACTAGAGCCTCTCGTGACACAGACTTTACAGGAATAGTTTTAGTATGATCATCTTGTGACTTCCAAATACAGATACATGTTTCCTAATGTCCTAATTTTAAATTTAGAAAATGAGACACACTGTGGGGATGTCTTTCTCCTATGTACTGGTTCTCCTGTGATGTCAGTTTAGGTCTATACCATCTCCTGTAGTCTAAAGTCAAGAGCGAGCTTAGTGGAACTCTTCAGCAGCAGAGGCTGACAGACTGTGCCGCTGGGCCGAGCTGAGCAGAAAGTCTGTTTTGTGTATTTTCTCTCTGAGCCCCTGCTGAGATAGCTGCAGGAAGCAAAAAAATGTTCCCCAAGATAGACCATAAAATATTCCATGATCACCCTGCATACGTACATGTTTTACACAAATACCCGCTCAGGCCTTCATAAATACTGGATGACTACAATGTTTTTAGTAAGTTTTCATCCTCTGTCACTGACCTACTGCTGAGTGAAACCCTCAATGGTCAAGTCTATTACTGAATTACAGACCTTATGTTGATTTTCTATTGTATCTACCTGCAGTGAAAGTGTTAGTACTTATGAATGTTACATTACGTTTCAACCAGTTATACCTCTCATCGTGACATGTAGATGCAATGACAACATTTGTACCTGTGGTGATGATGTTTCTATCCCTGTTTATTCCTCAGGTGGATACTTTCACAGATGCAGTCACTCTGTGTCGATTGCATTTGCACCTGGGTGACTCATACATACTAGAAGTACAATCAGGATGTAAGCCTAGTGGTCTGGAAAAGCTGATCACAGTCTTAATGCAGTGCATGCTGAGTGCATATATAACATGTATTAATGTGCGTTTTTTATTATCCAGATACAATTCACACATATTTTGTCTTTTAAGACCCAATGGAGAGAGCAGCACTGGGAGAAGGGGAAATGTCTAGATGTCAATATCAAGGTCAAAAGCAGTCTAGTGCTGCGGGATCCTCTACTGATAGACAAAGATAGTTGGTTCAATAATCTCAAAACTCCACTGCACCACATTTGCGCAAACTCTCATAAATCATAATCATAAGTCTATTTATCTGCTGACTTGATGTTGGGCAGGAATGTGACCTTAGCCTGGTTAGCCTGCCAGCGACAGCACAACACCCGTGACCGGGAAGCCTGACTCGTGTCTCTGGCCCCAGGGGAGAGCATGGCAGCTGGAGAGGAGCGCGGTGCTAACAGCCTGTCCTCTGGTTAGACAGAGCTGCCGTATAACTGAAGACATTGAGGAGGACAACCAGGAGAAAGACAAGGACCAATCTTATAATTACCTCTGATAAATCTGAAACAAATAATGGTTTAAATGTATGTTTTCTTATATATGACACAATTTACATCAGTTTGGCACATTCATGCCATGATGCGAGGCCAAATTTTGTCAACACTACAAAGACACAATGTGTGCGTCTTCCATGTTTCAGAAGATACAACCTGTTCTGGACAGTGCGAACTCTTGTCACCCGTCTGTCAAACCTTTTGCTTACTCGCAATCTGTTTCTGCTTCTGTACTAATGGAAAGAGTGGAGAGTTAGCTCCACTGGGCCTGTTTCCAGAACCATTAACTCTCAGCACCGTCTTTACTGGACACCATCCTCAAGTATTTTATTATTTAATGTGACAATTAAAGTGCAGAGAGACAGGAAAGGGAACGCTTTTGCCGTGTCTGAAAACATTTTTGATACCCATCTGGTGGTTCTGTAGCTGTGTGACAGCAGATATTAAATATTTTAATTTGCCTGGGTCCCAGAGAAACACTCAGTTTATCGAACCCTGATGCCTCAGAGTGACTTAATCATCAGCTCATCTGGGGCCCAGTCTGAAAAGTTGAGGCAGTGCTTACATTAAAGCTCCATTTGAAGAATACACTGGGGGGACACTGAAAAAAGGAGAAACCGTTTGAAAAGGAGCAGCCACTAATAGTGATACAGGCAGTGATCAATCTCTAGTATTTAATGATGGCTTTTGGTCTGTTTACAGCATTATCACAAGGATAGTAAAGTCGTCTCATCTAAAGGTCGTTTTATCCATGTCCTATCTTATCCTATATTCTCATACTTTAGATACTGCTGAGGAGAAAAAATTATTTTAACATTTTATATTATTTACTGTGACTCTGTGGTTTATCTGCAGCATGTGTCTGCTCTTTCTCACTTCACAACCTGACACTTCACTTCTCTAATTTATATTAGTTCAAAGGTCAGTGTCAGCTGTAACAGCAGCCGTGAAACCGAAAGAGAAGTCAAAGCCTGGCTCAGTGACACTTAAGCAAGGCAGCACACGTAAACTACGATTTAGGTTAATGATTTATGATTAGTGTTAGGCAACTAAAGCATTTGGTTAAGTTTAGGGAATGCTCATGGTTACCACTGCAAACTCTCCTGCATAAAAGTAAAACAGAGCACACGCTCGTTCAACTTCCAGACCATTAATGTCTGAGCACTTTACTTCCTGCACATTAGACATAAATCAAGAGGGATGCAGAACTGTGCCTAGAGATTTTGAGGGCTGCATTTAGCAGATGAACTGACCAATGAATCAGCTTGTTTTTGTTCTTCAAAACGCCTTTAAACCTGCCTCATGTGCTCCGACTACAAAAATGTCTCTGTGCGCTTTGTCTTGCTGTTCCAGTTGGAAAACAAAAGTTATTTTTAAAGGCTAGGATATGTTTTACACACAACTGATGACAGATCTGCAAAGATGCAAACTGCAGAAACTAAACTGAAATCTTCACAAAACACTACATGCACTAAACCTCTGCAGAGGAACTGACCAGCTAATAAATGGGCTTCAAGATCACAACCATCACACTGAGGAAAAAACCCACAACATTTTATGACGTTCAGTTCAGATTTCTCTGAATCTGCTTCATGGACTCACACTCAATTTAGCAACATTTCATGACGTGAAAAACTGGAACAAGACAGAGAAAAACATCTCTTCACGATGCTGGTGACAGATGTCTGAGGATGCAAGCTCTGACCGCATTGCATTGTGGTTGTCTGAAACTAGGAATGCCTCTTCCACAATGTTTTCACTGTTAATACTGGTCCAAAATACTGAGGCCAAGAGATAAAATATTAAATATTGTATAACTACAGTGTTTTCTGTTGATCATTTTAAACAGCATCAGCAACTATCTGGATCCTTAAGAAGGCACCAGGCAGCCCAGCAGCTGTTTCCGGCCTGTGTTTCAAGGTGGATTTCACTTCTTCTATCGTCTGTTCTTCATAGTAAGAATGTGTGTCTTTCTTTGTCTGTTATGCTTCATATTCAGCTGAAACTATGAGCAGGAGCGACGCTTTGCTCAGGACATAAAGTGAAAGAGATGTGCCGTTGTTAACAGAAGGAGTAGTTCAAATTAACAATGGGAATGTGATTCCCCGGAGGACAAAACACCCACAAGTCTGTCTACACTTGGCCTACATACTGCCCGTAACAGACTTCCCCACACCAGGCTTTTCTCTCGAGCTGGTGCTGCAGGATCTTACTATCAGTTCCTCCAGGGGATCCAGAAACAGTGCTGCAGCAGTGCAGCAGCCATGTGATAACTGGGACTTTTGTCTGTGAAGGCTACAGCACACATGCACAGAGAGAGGTCAGGACTGAAGGTGCTGTAAAGATGCTATGAAAACCCCTTTATCATCATCGTGCACGCCGGCCTGAGAGGAAGTCGAACCCAAGAAATGAGGTGTAAAAAAGATATAAGAGCATGGAACTCATAGCATGTCTAAAAGTAGAAAGGTCTCCCCTTCATAGAGGGTTAATGGGAAGAGATTGCAGGCTACATAAAAGGGAGAGTAACCTTATAAAGAGAGGTCAGTGGCACAGATGAGGACTTACAATGTGTCCTTGTACTACACACACACACACACAAGTTAGAAAGAAAAGGACACAAGCTGGAGATATGAAACACCAAGTACCTGAAAAGGTAAGTAAATGAAGTGACATGTTGACTGTGTGAACCAAATAAAGAAATAAAAATACTGATCTGAACATTGCTCATGTGCTTTCAATCCCTAAACACAACATCTAGCGAGAAAATATCTTTTAGGGGTTGGAGCGACTGCACAGTAAAAGGTAAAACATAGTGTAACACAATGTGAGTGAACTGACTCAGGTTTGATAGCATTAGCTAAGTAGCCATTAAAGGCTACTGGCCACACGAGATTAAGGTTGCAGCTGCTGCATCTATTTGAGAGAAGTTTGTTTTAATTCTTACAAATTCCACTTCTCAGCTTTTCAAGTAAGAATGTGCAATTCCTACATTCACAAATTGCATAATCCCACTTACAAGTATGAGCTTTTCTGCAACTCTGCCCATCTTTAGGTCGTTCTAACAACAACAGGAACCTTTGGAATTAAGGTTTTAACAAATATTTTTAGTAATTCAACTACCTAATTACTTAGTTGATCAGAAAAGAGTGAATATTGCTCAGAGCCAATGGTGACATCTTAAAATGACTTGTTTTTTCAACAAACCATCCAGAGCCTAAAGACATTCAGCCTGAAATTATATTAAACAGAGGAAACGATCAAATCTTCATTTTGAGAAAATCAATCCAGGAAACATTTGACATTTTTGCTTAAAAATGTGTTTAAATCAATAAAAATGGATGCAGATTAGCTTACTGTCATTTAACTAACTGCTTAATCAAGTAATCATTTCAATTCTTGTATACTGGTTAAGCAGTTGTTCCTATCGTGGCTATTTTTCCGTGACTGTCCACATGTTCTAACTGTATAACACCGAAAACCAACCAGTCTGGTTCGTGTGCAGATTGAGCAGGTAGGTCTACGTGAAATGCAGACAAAACTGTATTTAAAAATAAAAGCCAGTGGGTCGAAAATCCTTGCATCCTTTTATTCTGAGAGGATACTGAAGACGCTCACATACAGAAGATCAAAGCGTCTTCTGTGTAGTAACACAAGCTCTTGGTTTAGAGCTATGGCAACAACAGACCCACAAATACTGCAGCTCTTGCTGTCTTCATGGGGGACGGCTTTTCATTCTCCCACAGCCACAGTCACCCAGTCAAGGAGACAAGTGGACGTTTGCTGGTGTGATCAAGACCAAGCTCAGTGACGTGAATTTGAACTTTCTGAGCTTTAGACAAACCCGTTCCTACAGGTTTTGGATGTTGCATAATTAATCTTAATTAATCAAGATAATAACGGTCAGATGGATCAATAATGAAAATATTTGTCAGAATCAAAGATCTCCATGTGTTGTCACCTCTGTCAGGACGAGGACAGAAAGGACAACACCTGTCAATAGAAACTACAAACCACCAACAGACCTTCTCTACTGCACTGATCAATGGGTGTCTATGGACAGAACATGGTTTTCACTTTGACACATAAACAATAAAAATAGTGAGTTTATAATGACATTATTAGATATTTCAGAGCTTTTTAGAACAACTATAACACCCCTATAATATTCCTACAATAGTGTTTCTTGGCCCATGCTGCTACAGTAAATTAGTGCCTCACCTTTGAGCAGAGGCAGTGGAGTGAGCTCCACCTGGGAGCTCTGGTAGCGGAACTGGGACGAGCTGTGGGACCTCCTCTGCCGGGCTCTGCGCATCGACCTGCGCGGGAAGCCGTCCACCTTCTCCGCGGACGGCACCGAGAAGCTGGTGGTCGGCGAGGACGGGCTCGACGGAGGCAGCTTGGTCGTCTCCATGACGGCTGTGATGATGGCGGTGGTGCCTGTCTGCCTGCCTTTGCGCGTGTGAGTGCGTAAAGAGGCGTTTAAGAGGACGTATGGGTGAATGGAGGAGAGGATGGAGGAATGGGTGGCTTTCTGAATCACAGATGGATTATCAATTGATCAGAATGAATAGACGCACCAGGGGTGGTGGAGGAGGAAGAAGAGGAGGAGGGAGGAGGAGAGGGGTGAGAGATAAAGGGGGAGAAAGAGGTGCACAGGCGGAGAGGTGAGGAAAGGTATTTTCTGGACGTCCAGTGCCGCGCTGCGCCGCCTTGCTGTCTCTATCAGAGCCGCACTGGAAATGGCAACAGCAGCATCAGCAGCATCCCTGATCTCTTCTGCTTTTCACGCGGATCGCTTGTGTATCATCCCCGTGGAGGAGCAGCCTGCACCGCTTCCAGATGATGCTCAGGCAGGCGCGTCTCCTCATGCACGCACACGGACGCACACACCTCACTGCTGCTGTATTGGCGTCACACACAGACTAAGTCATCGGGCCTGAAGCTGGATATTTCTTTCTAAAACAGATCACACAGGCCTAGCTGAGCTCCTTGTGTAAAGGAAAAATCACTGTGATCGATTAAACTCCTCCTCCTTTATCCAGAGCAAAAACAAACAAACGGACTCCGGTACAGTTTATAGCTTCTTCTCCTCCTTGGTGCTCCTTATCAATGGAATCAGTGATCGGTCCTGGCGGTGGATGATGATATCATAAAATCATCAATCTGGGCCCACCTCGGCTGCCGCATCACTGTTGTCCTCGCTCGTTTTTAACGGATCCTCTTTCGACCGTTAAATCGGCCGCACCTGCTTCTTAGTTGTTTTTGTTGTTGTTGTTTTTTTACCCTGTGGGTGACGATGTTGTTCTCGTCTCGGTTTATACCCCTCCACGGAGCCTCCTCCTCCCGCCGTCCTCCAACCGTATCAGGGCGGGGAAACAAACGGTGCCTCAACGCGCCGACATGTGCAGGTCTCCTCCGCCAGCAGCACCGAGCCCCGCGGCCCCGCTCCGTCTCTACCTCCGCCGCGAGAAAAAAGAAGGAAAAAAGACAAGAAAGACGCCGCTCCTCCTCGCAGCGCAGCCTTTAGTGGAAACACTGAACACCTAAGGCCTGTGTTATACAATAGCACCACGTCTGTGTCTGTCAGACTGATGCGTTTTTCTGCCGTCCCCCTTCTTGGTTCCCGTTGTCCGGTCGTCCTACGGCGCCTCAGAGAGCTGCGTCTGCGTCAACACGCACGCAGTGAGTCAGGAAGATACAGGAAACGAGCCACTTGCCTTTCAAAATAAAGTATAAGGCGCAGGTGTGCTTCACAACAGAAAGAATTAAAGTCAGTTTTCGTTTTCAGCATTATTATTAGCATTAGTATTACAATTTTTATTTATGTCTTTATTAATAAAATGTATGTATTAATTAATAAGGTTGTTTTTACATTAACTGATGTAATTACAACAAATTTGCCAGCTTTGTTTTTTTTTTTATTATTTCCACCTGAGACCTTGGGCGGTACATGTGAGGACAATAAACGTTTTCGCATAGTTGTCATCAGAAATGGATAAAATGTTACATATGCTGAAAAATATTCATTACTTTGTTGTATCTTGCAGTACTGGATTTATACAGACGTTTATCAAGAGAGTTGAGGCATGAGTAATGAGAAAATTATGGTTAAGACCACCAGAGGGTTTGCTGTTAATGATTAAATGCAGGGCCTTGAGCCCCCAGAGCTGTGGCCTCTGCATGTGCCTGATTAAACTGTCCCTTGAACAAGTGGTCCACTCTGGACTTACTCTGGGGAATACATTCATATCTATCACAGCTTATGGTATTTCAGTGTTTGACACTCACAAATTTCTACATGTTATAAAGCCAAATAATATAATCTGGTTAGTAGTTGTGTCTTCTGTTTACTCCTCTTTGAGCATTGCCTCCAAAAAGAACAAAATAACGTACAAAATGAAATAATGTAAACTTGAAAAGAAATGCTCTTTTTTATTTGTTTGAGCATACTTTCTCTGAGCGAGTTAAACGGAGGACATGGTTGAGGAAGGCGCATTACGCGGATAAGCGTTTTATTTTGAAAACCGTCACCGGATGCGCTGTTATCTCACTCTGACTGTGTTGCCATTTGTTCCTCAGCTTTAAAGGTGGTGCAAGGAGAGAGAGGAATGAGGCTCCTCACTGCGGATGACGCTATAGGATGGATTTATTTATTTAATTGCTTTTATTTATGTGGCCTGGCTTTGCTTTTTAAACCCGGCTAATTTTAAACCGCTGCATCCTAAGTATCTTACGTTTGCTCTGCTCTCACTGCACCACCTCTGCCAAACACCTGGCTGCTGCTTCACCCTCTTATGAAATATTCGCTCCTGTGCTCCAGCAGCACGCCGCTTTCACGCTCATCAGTGTTTCTGTCTGACTCTCCCCCACCCCCAATCCTCCCCAATCCTCCCCCTCTTTCCCAATTTCTGTGTGTGTGTGTTTGTGTATGAATGCGGGGTTGTACTTGGCGTTGAGGATCAGGTCCCATCCATATTTCCTCTCTCCACTAAGCCACTTGTTCTCTCTCTGTGTGTCTTTCTCTCTCTCTCTCTCTCTCTCTCTCTCTCTCTCTCTCTCGACACACACGCGCGCGTGCGCTCGCGCATTCAAAGGCACAATTATCCACGCGCTTTCATCTCGCTCTCAAAGTCACACCTCGCGTGGCAGTGAGTGTGTTTTGCTGGTGTATTTGCGCCGACAGCGTTGAACCCTATCCCCTGCTCTTCTCACCGTAGACACACTTGAGCCTTTTTTATAATCTTAGAGCTTATAGAAATGCTGCTGTGCGCCTGCGCCCCACTCTCTACTTCTCCCTCTCTCTGTGTTTGTTCCAGGTGAGCTCAGCCGGTTGCCTTCTGGGAAAAAAAAAAAAAAAACACCGGGGGACCAGCAGTCCGGTAAACGGCTGGCAGTGGAGAAGCGGAGTCTACAACAGTGCTATCCGCTCTGTGAAGCTGTGCATTGAGGCAAAAGCTAATATAATGCAAATAACAATGCTTGGTATAATATTTGTCGTGGTTACCATGTGAATTAGCCAAATCTATCATTTTTTGATGCAGGGGCCAGAGTGCCTCACACACTCAAAGAAGGGGGCTACATTTGGAAAATTGTTAAAGAGGCATTACATTCTAATTTGAAGCTTTTCGGAAATGTAAGAAATACCAAATACACAACTTTTGAGATATGAAATTATACTAATTTAAAATAATAAAATAATAATAACTGATTTTTTAGCTGTAGTTTTTTAAATAACCCGACTTACGGATGTAGAAACTGACCACTCTCAACCCCATTTCTGCTGGCAAAGTTGACCTTTTATATCATACATGCTGTAAATACAGCAATAAACACTTCTATTGCTTTTGCCCATGGAACTATGTTATCAGCATATAATGTGATTTTTTGCCCAAATTAGGTTTCAAGACATGAACGGATGACTGCAATAATACAACAGCTGCAGTGACTTCCCATTATTATTTACTTAATTAGAACAGTTGCATTCAGACTCATATCTGGGTTGTTGTACACTATACAATTGTGTTCACTGTTGCTAACTGACATGAAACCCCACATGAGGCATGAGTCCAATGTTAAAGATGTTTAAACACTTGAATACTGGAGGGAACAACAGTGGTCAATCAGATTTTTGGGGGGCCTTTACCACCACTGTTCGCCCCTCTGGTTCCACCCCTGAGTTTAGAATGCGAGTCTGCTCAGATCTAATTAGCACAAAACACAAGATCCAGCTGAGGCTGATGAGAATGCCACTGCAGGTATTAGGTCATAAACCCATACTAGTCAAATTACGATTTCCACCTGATGATGGTGCTATATGCACAGCTAAGAGATCACCAAAATAATTACGATTCTTCCCGAAGGGACCAAATTTAATGAGTCAGGGGGGGTGGAATTAATGTCAGGACCACCAAAACTATAAAGATGCATCATCTGGAGACTGAAAATGTCTGTAGACGATAATGTAACAGTAATGTACAGTCTAACAAGAGTGATGATTATACAACTTTGTTTTAAATGTAGTTATACACAGATCAGCCACTAAACCAACACCACCCAGCAGTTTTAATGTTGACCGAGGTCAGCATGGGCAGTCTGACCGGTCTGAGGCTACATGGCTCTATATGCATGTTATGGCTGGTCTGTGTTACAATATTAGCCTACTGAAAAGATTTTGCAATTTAACAAAAGTAAAATGAAGTAATTTATTTGTAATTAACTTTTTTATTGCAACAAATATTAAAGCATAAATATAGATATCTAATGCATGATACATATCAATGATCATAACTCACAAGCACACCCACCTGAAGCCTCACACTAAATCATGAACTTCTTTATAAACTCAAACATCCGTATTTATCCTACTGATATAACATATATAAAGCAGAATAAACTGTATAAATCATCATTTGAAAAAAACAAAATCGTCCCTGCAATACAATCACGGCGCATAAGCCCTGTTATCATTCCTAAATTTAAAAATATTTGATTTCCTTACAGCAGTAGATCCTATAATAGACTTTAGCAGCTTCTTGGTTCTCTTATCATCAGTGAGGATGTGTCACATGGAAAAATTTATTTATTTCTCTCGTCTGAATCTCTTGAAATGAATTTTTATTAATACAAGGACCTTTATCATAGTTTAGACTCCCAGAGGAGAGGAGTGTTAGTGGACCATTTGAGGTGCGTCATCACCACTCTTAATGAAGCTGTCCCTGACAACCTCCTCACCTCATCCTGCTGTTTACTGCACTTCCCCCACAGATCAGCGCAGGCCTGCCGTCACTGTGCTACGTGGAAAACACGCAAAACACGCTGGTGAAACTCATGTTCAACAACATTACTGCAAGCTAATCCACAAATAAGTGATCCGGTTCATACATTTGGCGCGATTTGTTCATGCAGTAACAACGAATAAAGGCGTTGTTGCCTGTAATCATGGCTGACTTTACCCACTAGGGAGCATAAATAAGCTGTGGGGGCCTATTGAGCCTCTGTGCTTATTTATTTAAGCACATATTTGTTTGGGAATATGCACTATGACACCAGTAGACAGGACAGATACATAGGTCTTAAAAAGAGAAAAAGCTAATTAATTGACTTAGATTTGTTCTTGGATTCAAATATTGCAAGCCATAAATAAACTATCAGTAGCAGCATAATATGTGAAACTGTGTGAGGAGACTGTGTGTGTCTTATGATGCATATTTAAAAAAAAAAAAAAGTTAAGCAACTAAAAAGCCTCATGAATCTGCCCATTTGCAGGCTGTGTGGTTCACTTTGGCACTGTCGTACATTCACAATGTGGTTTAGGGAACAGATGACGTTTCCATCAAGTTGCAAGGAAGTGTTTAAACAACCCCACCAAAAAGTTTCTAATGCTTAGTCAGATTTTCCGGCAAGAATGATGCCTACTCTTAATTTTCGTTTAATTCGAAACGACAAATAACACTGCTGCAAACTTTCCATAGCTTGATGTCATGTGTGAAAATTGGCCTCATAAAAGCTCACATTTTGGAGCATCTGCATTACATTTGGACTCCCAGCAAGCTAAACAACAGTTCTTTTGTAAGGAGACTGTGATCTAAATAATCATATGTGATTTGGTACCAGTTCAATTAAACAACTCACATATATATATATATATATATATATATAAAACATATAAACTAAATAATCATTTTGGTGTAGGGACGCCGGTGTTCCTTTGCCATGTGGCCCGCAGTGCTACTGACTGTTAGTCCCACTTAGGATCCAATCATTGACCTCCAGGAGCTCAGAAAGTGAAACATCTCTTGAGCCATCAACAAACAGTGGAGACTGAGGGGTAGTTCCATCAAAGCTGTTGGAGGTAGGCTGAGGGAAATTAAGCGGACTTGGGACAGTAAGGAGGGAGAGCAGAGAAGCGGGATTAGGTGTCATTTGTCGACTGCGACTTGGCTTTAAGGCAAAGGCAGGGCCAGGAGCCGGCTCCAGGCTTGCTTGAGGTGAAACTGAGAAGGACTGAAGAGCAGCATCATGTAGAGTTGGGGGTAAAAGAGAACACGGTTGAGTTGAGTTATTTGGATTTTCGCTGTAAAGACCTGCATTCATGTGACAACCTCGCGCTACATGGTAGTATGGGGGCCCTACATTAGATGAAGCAGTTATAAAAGAGGATTGTTTAGTTAAAAATGGATCTAGTGTGTCAGAATGAAGTGTAGAGAAACAAGCATCTGCTGACAGTGAAGACGTTTCCCGGATGGCATCTTGCACAGACTGTGGATGAGCAGCTACGCTGAGGGCACTGGAGGGAACAGGGTCTGAAACAAGACCGGTGCTCACAGGCGGAACAGTTGTCGGCCTTGAGGTAATTACAGGTTCTTTGCTAAACAAAGAGTGAGGAGATAGCAGCGTGGAGAAAGAGAGTGAGCAGGGAACAGTCACTGGGCTGGGGGGGGAGGAGATGAAGAGGTCGGTAGACGAGGCACAAGACGAGGCTAATGTTGTAGTTGTTGGAGCAGGCGTTGAAGGTGAAAGGTGAATGTTTTCAACACAGTCAAGGGTTTGAAGTCCGGGGCTGGAGTTCAAGGAGGTAGAGAGTGAGGGGGCAGCCAACAGAGCTGAGTTTGAAGCTTGGGGAGGAACTCTAGGAGGACTGGAACTGGTCCGACAGCCGACTGATGGGGAAGCCGAATGACGAGTGGATGAGCTGGAACTGAATGCGGGCTCTCTGAGGCAGCAGTAAGGTTCGTGACGCTCCAGTGCCGTCGTATAGAGGTGGAGGCCTTTTTTCAGAGCGGCAATCTCCTTTTTAAGGGCTGAGTTCGAACGCTCAAGACACTGGAGTTCCTGAGAAGAGGGTAAAGGAAAAACGTGAAAGAGATAAGGGGATAGAGAAAGTGAAAGACAGCAGAGGTGGAACAGGAGAGGAGAAAAGAGCACAATAATGAATGTTAAGTTGAGTCAGGTGTATCTTTATTATCCCGCTGAGTAGCATTCATTAATAAACCGCCATAAAAGCTGATTAAAGACATACATCAAAAGACAAATAATCATCCAATCAACATCATATCACACCGGGGTAATAAAACTCTACAGCCGCACAATACTAATGACACTTCTTAAAGAGTCTTCTCGAGTGCTTCACAACTGTCACAGAGTGGAAGGTGCATGGCTAAAGTCAGAACCTCCAAAGGAGAACTGAAATGTGACGGTAGTGCGAGTTCAGCATGAAAGGAGATGGGAGAGAGCAACTTTTTTTTTTTTTTAAAGAACCTGCTGATCAATGCAGTTTGATGAGAAAAATGTGGCCAAAATTCTTTACAAATAAACCTGCTTCACTTTAAAGTGAAACTGTTGTTTCTAAGGCCCAGTCTGTAAACACTTCTTCACTTCAATCTCGATGGCGGCAAGTTTGGACTTGAGTCATGTTCCGAAGAAAAAGTGTTCACCCTTCATTTAATTGCTCATTAGGGTGACAGAAACACTTGTGTGTTTCTCATGTGCTAACCCTTTAAACAAACCACAAACTGCTAACAACACTGTTTTGTTTTTGTTTTTTGTAAGTAATAATAATAATGAAGTCAAACTGATTTGTGGCTGAGATGCATGTTCAAAGTTAAACCCGAAAAATGCAAAGAGAAGAACTGAAAGAGAACAAGAGAGTGAAAATGAAAGTCTGGAGTCCTTCCACACAGAACACACACCCATTCACAAATTCAATAAACGCACACCCATCAAGCAAGTTATGCTCCTAGTATAACTGCAAACTGTGATTAGCGTGAAAGAGAAACCTTCTCGCACACGAGGTTAGGTACAGCACAGTAATCTACAGAGGTTTAGGTTTGGACATTATGAGAGTAGTACATCACATTTTATGGATGTGTGTATTCATGGCATTAAAGTAATAAATTGCATGACAGTTTTCTGGAAATCTAATTTGAACCTGTGTTATATTTTATTTCCAAAAAAACAACCTAACTACTACATTAAATGATATGTTTGACTGCACAGAAATGTGTCAGAAAGACATTTTTAATAAGGTAAATCAGTGAAAAAATAAGTGAACTTTTACTTTTGGCTTATAATAACCAAACCTTCCTACAGACACCTGTAAAAAATTAAATTAATGTAATCTGTACAAAAACTGAAGTGTAAAAAAAAAGAGCTGTAGGCTAAATGGAGGCTGTGAGCTACAGTAGATTTACATATCAAGCAACAAAGACATCGCATTAATTAGAGAGTTTTTATGAAGCTAAAGTTGGGGGTTTTGTGTGTTTCCACTCTTTGTGCAAAGCTACGCTAAGCTAAGCTAGGCTAGGCTACGCTAGCTGCCGCCTTTGCACAGACTTGACAGTGGTTTCAGTTTCCTCATCTAACTCTTGCATATAAGAAATCAAAAAGTTAATCTGTTATTTTAATGTCATTATTAATCTGATTCGTGCAAAAAATAAAACTGAACAATCCGGGTGGTGCGTTTTAAGACAAAAGCGGAAAGTGTCAACTTTAGTATTATGAAAATAATATTATGGTTATGAGTGAGAACAATTTTGCATTTTAACCTATAACAGTGCATTTGAAAAATGAGTCATATAAAAGTATTTTTACTTAAAGTATGAAAATTGTTTAAAAGTAATGCATTGCCTCTTGCTTCTTCTGAGAGACTGCAGTACGTGTGTGTGTGTGTGTGTGTGTGAGTGAGTGTGTGTCTTAGTAAAACTCCTTTTGGAATTTGCCCCTCATGGGAAAAAAACACAAGCATGGGTGGAAAAACGGAGGAGGGGCGTGTGTGTGTGTGTGTGTGTGTGTGTGGTGGGCAGATAGGAAAGGGAGGGCCACTGGGGAGGGCAAACTAGGGGGAGTGAAAGTCCTTCTCTTAAAGCAGACTATTTACAAGAAATGGCTACGAGCATGCTGTCAAATTACACAAGACACACACCACTAGTCTCACACCCTGTGCGCGTGTGTGTGGTAGGCGAGGAGACAGAAAGTGATAGAGTCACAGGGCGAGTAATGAAGCAGGGAAGGAAAGGAGACATAATAAGGAGAGAATGTGCGAACCTCATGAAGCTCGTCTGCTCTCTCTGTTTGTTTTCTGCGACTCTTCCTCGCTGCGTCTCGGTTCTTCTCTCGTCTTTTTGTCCCCATCTTTCCCACCTGTTGTCCCTCCCCTTCTCTCTCCTGCAGACATAAATACAGACACAGTGGACTGCAGTCAGGACAGCATACCTCAGGTGTGTGCATGCCCTCCACCTGCATACTTCTCTTGTGGCATTTCCAACTGTACTGAAAGGAGCACGTCTTCTTACAAAAGCGCACATCGATAACTTTTTGAGATTGCATAACATTTTGAAACATTTCATAGTTTATAAGGTCATGAGACAAACTTATCACATGAATAACAGTGTGATTCACGCAGGTCAATAAAGAAGTAAACAGACCTTGACGTGGAGGGAGAGGAACTTTTAGCGCGTGATGTTAAATTCAGGAGCAAAACCTTCCAGGGTGAGGTCAACTGGTCAGATCAATTTGATGAGCAACAAACGAAGGTTAGATGTGAAAATAAATTGTCATTTTCCCGACAGTTTTCCTATAAAAGACTTGAGGCGTTAAAGACACCTGCATGTGTTTTATTGCTTCCAAAAATGGGACAGGAAGGACTAACTTGTCCCTCTGTATTACACGGTTACCTGAACTGACAGGTTTGTTTGCAATGAAGACAAGAGCTAGAGGTCGTGAAACTGGAAGTGCACCCCTTCTCATACCTGTATTCATGTGGTGCAGTACAGGAGATGTTTAAAAAAGACTTTTGAGTTGTTATTTTAAGAAATGAAACTTAGGTAAGTGCAACTCTTCCCCAGGTAGAAGCAGTCAAACCGGAACAAAAAACAAAATCAAACGCGTATCAGTCAGTGTGTGCTGGTGGAAATACAGCAGGAAGCCTGGCTGAAGCCAAAACAAATCATTATCAGATATGATAACCAGTGCCAACTATTCTAATGAGGTGGAAAGGCTGGATGATATGATGTGATGACACATGTCACTGTGTAGTAAGTCTCCACTCCACTTTAACAAGGCCGTATGGACACCGACCCAGTCTTTGTTGAAAATATCGAATAATAATCTTCATCTTTAGAAATTTTAGAATAACTCATCACATTTAATATGTGATGAGTTATTCTTTTCTCTTTCTTGTTGTCCTATTATTATTATATTGTTGTTTTCTGTTTTATGCTGCTCTGTTGTGCAAATTAATAAACTATATTGATTTAGAGTTCGTTTATAATCATACTGCTATTTAGAGGGGGTTTTTTTTTTATGAAGAAGTCACAATATTCTTGACAATCATCATAAAACAGATGGTGTCCTGTGGAATAGTGGTAATAGTGGTTTTCTCTCTCTTGTCCCTTCTTCCTCAGCTGTTTTCTACTCAGCTGTAAAAGGCCATAAAAGGCATAAAAGCAAGAAATGCAGTCAGCGTGGAAATAAACTATTTAAAGTTAAACTATAACTACATTAATATTGATCGGTGTTAGCTGTGACACGACATCCTGTGATTAGACTATAATCGATTGATTGGTTGACAAGGAGAATAAGGACTTACCGATCCAGCGGTGTTGCTGTTGCAATCATCAGCTGATACGGAGCCAGGGCTGTTCGGCTCGTACCCGGTTTCCATGAATAATGGGGACATACCTTCACCCCCCTCTAGCCGGTGCCGTGGCCGTCTGCTTTTCCGCCGGCAGGAAGGAGCTTCATCCAGCCCGGATCATCTGTGCAGAGTGATCGCATGAGAAAGCGCTGACCTTCAAACTGCGGGGCCGGCGCACAACCAGAGCGACTCAGTGCAGCTTGGAGTGACCCGGGATGAGGAAAAAGATATGTAGGTTGCTAATTAGACAGTATACGTGATGCAAACTGGTGTTTGGTGTTTTCTTGGTGACTTGTTGGCTCTGTAAATGTGGAGCTCCGAGTAAAGCGGACACTCCGCGTGTGTCGGGGATTTTGAGAGTCGGAGGTTTGGCATCAGGAGACAGCCGGTGATGCAACATGATGCTGCGACTGCTTTCGGTTTCTCTTTATTTTAAACTGACCCGTTGTGAGTTAAAAGGTTGGGGCCGGGGGGGGGGGCTTCACATGTAGTGTGGTAGTTTCACTTTTCTTCGGCTGCTCTGTGTCGGAGCACTGAAGATTTTAAAGCTGATGTGTTTAAACTTCTGTTTTTGTGCATGCTCTGGTCAAACCACCTCAGTAAAGCCTATATTTGACTCGTCATCTACTCACTGCATCCATGTGTGAAACAAACATGTTTTTTTCCCATTTTATCCCACAGCCGTATTGTCCGATTATGAATGTGTGTGACAACTTCACAGTTAATCCACAGCTAATATTTTCGACAGCACCGGAAGGCGTCATAATAAAAGGATGGGGAAGAAAATCTGGGACAGGAACAGCTCTGACTTGAAGACCATTTTAGGAATATGCTTCCTTCACGTGCAGGGAATTTCTTAATATGCATCTGCCTGGAAATGAATGAGCAATCCCCCAGAGAGAAGCCAACATGCTTTTACCAGTTCCCAGCAGGAAGTTATGTAATTTAAGCTGGAAAGAGGGGTTTTCTTTCTTTGAAACTAAAAATGGCTTCACCTCATCTTAACATAATAAATACAGCCCACACCACAGACAGGTACGAAAGGTTTGACACAGACAGATCCAACGTGTGCTGTTGTTACTAGGTTTGCTGATATTATCCCCTATAAAATATATAGCTTCATATTAAAATCATTAATATGTTTATCTTCATTCTGAAAATAAAATGTAAATGAAAATGGTATTAAAGTAGTAATTATTATTATTATTATCGTTGTTGTTGTTATGTTGCCCTAAAGATTATCTATAGTTATAGATAAATACAACATATTGTTAAATGATCATAATCTTCTGCTAACATAAAAAATTATGAAATGTCGAAGAGTTTCTGCTGAAATCTCTTCACTACATTAATTAAGGTACATTGTAAAACATTTTTTCTTGTGTTAAATCATATATGTAAAGCACATAGTGGTAGTGTCTTAAAGATTTTTTGAAAATCCTTAATAAAGAAATACTTCCCTTCAAGCTTGGGTTACTTATTACATAAAGTGCTTTGGGGAATGACCTCCCAGGAGGTGGTGTGACAACTGTGAGTGTGTGAAACTCTTATTGCACTTCCTGTAAACTTTCTGTACAGTGACATGTTGAATTGTTACACCCAAAAAAAGATGCAGATGGTATAAATGATGACCCAGGTCTTCCACAGTACTTCTATGGACAGCCCTGTTTGGATGTTAAAGTTTGAAGCACATAAATCTATGGACGTTATAGTGCTAATGAGAAATCAGTGTTTATTTTGTATATTTTTAAATGTCTGATAGGCAGAACATCTCCAGATTGCAAAAGTGAAATGTGTAATTCTAGAAAGACACACACGGCGGCGACAAACACATCAGTTGTTGTGGCCATTACAGCACGGCCACACCTTAAAATACACGCTGACCAATCAGCCTTCGCCGAACCTCTCCAACAACCAATCACTGTACGCTCTTTACCAAACGGACCAATCGTTGGCTACGCGAGGCGGGATTACAATTACATTTGCTTCCTACAACGCAATACCGCTTGTCGGTGCTAAATATCTTTTAGACAAAATCCCTGAATCTATAAAATAATTTATTGCCAGAACTGCTGTTGAGCAGGACAGCGTCGCGATGGGATTGCTGACGATTTTGAAGAAGATGAAGCAGAAGGAGCGGGAGATGAGACTGTTGATGTTGTATCCTGTTTGGTGCAGTTTTATTATCTTAGCTGAGAACAAAGTAGCATTGAACTACTCACGTTATCATAACTTCACTTGTGTCCATGTGATAAGAATCACAAACTGCAGTTTACACCTGAATGGGGTTCAATACTGTAGACTAACGTTTGTGGGCGTGTGAAGTTTGTTTCTTGCATTTTGTGCTGTATCATGCTACTAGTAGCTACTGTTAGCTAACAGCAGGCGAACAAGTTACAGTCTAAATATCTGTGAAGATTCTCAGTTATCCAGGTCATGGTTATCTCAAAAAAACGGTTTTTTTTTAATGGCAACTGGACTTGTTTTAGTTCCTTGACTACGTTTCGCCCTCCATTCCAGAGGGCTTTTTCAAGTCTGCCTGACTGGTAGGAGTTGCAGGTTTATAAACCCTGTGGAATCCTCA
>JAUMHL010000011.1:13274962-13310632 GCA_032362345.1 Sandelia bainsii
ACTTGAAAAAGCCCTCTGGAATGGAAGGTGAAACGTAGTCAAGGAACTAAAACAAGTCCAGTTGCCATTAAAAAAAAGTTACAGTCTAATTGATTAATTAACTGTTTAATAGTGTGAGAGAGTTTATTCTTTAACCTGGATACGTGCAGAGGTCTGGACAACGCTGGGAAGACGACCATCCTGAAGAAGTTTAACGGAGAAGACGTCAGCACCATCTCCCCAACGCTGGGCTTCAACATCAAGACCCTGGAGCACAAAGGGTAAAACACACACACACACAGCTGCACGTGTGTGAGTTTTGATCAGAACTATATAAAGACATAATAAAAATTAATACTTTAAAACGTTTTAGCTGCTTCACTCAATCTGTGCAACAAGTTCAAACTGAGCTGGGGCGGTTATAACCAAAAAAAGGTGTTTGCACACATTCATTAATGATGTGTTTCCTTTACTTCATGTCAAACTGTCACACATCACCTCAGGACTCAATTGCAGCTACACAATCTTTATTGTGCAGTAGTCTGTTGGTGTCATGGCCGATTCCTGAGCGTCCTGAGATTTGCCTCTGTGGGAGCTTCACAAGGCTTTTAGCAACATTCTACCTCATAAGTTTAACACAACTAATGGAAACTAGGTTAATCAAACAAATTATACATGCATTCACTAAACTATACACAAACATTACAAGTTATACAAGAAAATAATTATTAGTGTGTATTAAATGTCCACAAACAAAATCTTCACCCACTATTTAAAAAAAAAACGACGTAATGAACACAAACACGTGGTTCATTATAATGAAAACATGAAATTTTAAGAACAACTTGGAGCAATTAAGTGTTCTAGAAATATTTTTTCTGCTAATAGCAAAAGCTTTTTGTAGTAGTAGTAGTAGTGCGTCCCAGTGTTTAGATATTGTCAACATGAGACTTAAGCATGGCTGCAAGGATAATTGAAACGATATACAACCAAACTTTTCAGCACGTCAGGTGTAGGATGATTGGTGGATGTAAAGGATCCAAGAAACTTAATTGTAAAAATTCTGTAGAAGCGATGACATCAATGAACCCGGCGTAGAATGACTTTTTCTCTCTCAAGAAGTTATTGTCCACTCTCTCTGTCATCATTATATTTTGTAAGAACTGGACCAAGAGGTGGTCTCATAAACACATCACTTTGAATATAGCATTGATCTCATTACCACTATGCTCCCTCCTTAAGATGACGTTAAGTTTTCTCTAGTGTTGCATTAGTCAACAGCAACTCAACAGAAAAAGACAAAACTACGTCCATCTTAAAAAAGGTGTGTTGGCCTCACCCACCTGTCAAAAGATTTTGACCTCATCCAGTCCACATCCCTCATGCTGTGGTATCTTCACAGGCAGCTACAGTCTCCATCTCTCTACTAGACCACTGTTGTGGTGTATGTATAAGAGATGATCCCTGTTGAGTTCCGGGGCATGGCCAGTGGGGTGACACAGGCCATGAAATATGAAGATGAGCGTGCTTCTATTTGAAAGCAACTAAGGAAAGCATGTAAATACACCAATTTGGTAGAGTCTCTTTGCGTTTTACATACTAGTTGTGTACAGTATTTCACAGGCTGGGTCCAGTATGAGTTTTTTTTCCTGTCTTTCTCTACTCCTCTCACGTTCTCTTCTTTCTGTGTCTTCTCTAGGTTTAAACTGAATATTTGGGATGTCGGGGGTCAGAAGTCTCTGCGCTCCTACTGGAGGAACTACTTTGAGAGCACAGACGGGCTGGTGTGGGTGGTGGACAGCGCAGACAGACTCAGACTCGAGGACTGCAGAAAGGAGCTCAGTGCACTGCTGCTGGAGGAGGTATACACACTCACAGTGGACTTTATTTATCAGAATGCACACAGTGTTTAGTTGCCACATTTCAGGATAAGATAGTAAGAATCCATACAATAATATTTATTAGGGTTTTGGCAGCCAGGCCACTTCATCTTCATATAGCATTGGAGACCAGTGAGAGAAACCAGAGCACTGATCTGTCATTTATTTCTATCTAACATGTCTTGCATCGTGCCGTCTTCCTTGTTCTTCCCTTCCTGCAGAGGTTAGCTGGTGCAACGTTGCTGGTTTTTGCCAACAAACAGGATTTACCAGGGGCTCTGTCTAAAGAGGCAATACAGGAGGTGAGACTTACACCCACCTTAAACAAGTCAGCATTATTGGTACATATTCAACATTGAACCAAGTCAAAGTGGTTAAGTGCTAAATTAAGAAGTTAAACCTGGAATAGAACGACGTAATTAAAATGTTTTAAACTACTGTACATCAGTCTGCGTGCTCGCTGTTTTCCTGCAGGCACTGGCTCTGGACGAGATCAAAAGTCATCACTGGTGCATCATCGGTTGCAGCGCAGTAACAGGAGAGAACTTGTTAGCTGGAGTGGACTGGCTACTAGACGACATCGCTGCGAGGATCTTCAGCGCTGACTGACTGTGTGCGTCCGTAACAGCATCGTGTTTGATGAACTCTGACATGAGTCCAGGCTGCAGACATCTATTGACTCCACAGTATCAGTAACTGTTCCATCAACAACCCCCAACAGAACTGCTTTTATCTGGGATCACATAGCTTTTTATATTAAGGTGATTTCACATGTAGATAGGAAGGAGAGCGAGCAACAGTGCGTTTGCTGAAATTATTTCAAACATGAATTAAGTTTTTATTTTAAAACTGTACGTAATTGACACTTCTATGTGGTACAGACCTGTTTCTTCAAACCTTTACTGTCTGAATTTATTATTTAAAAATTGTTTTTGCAGTCAAGCAGATGCTAAATTAAGTAGAGATGATCAATTTGAATGTAGCACAATAGATATAAATTCAGCCATGATGCAAATTAGTGACATTACATAGTAATTAAATGCAGAATTTATTAAAGCTGATATTGTAACTGCTTTGAAATTGAATAATCTGTTTCTGTACAGTTGCTGTTCCATTATCACAGTACTTAATACATCATTAACCCCCCAACCTCAAGTGTACAACAGTGCCAATGAACTGCTTCATTTTGATCCAATTTGAGGGAACTATTAGGATTTTCATGCATGCAATACAAGTTACTGTTTTACGGTATACAAAATAAGATCAGAGGTGGTTTATGGCAAATTGACAATAGTCTGCACTTGCATCAATTGCTTTAAATCTTGTTTTGGCTGATTACGCACAGGCTGCTTCATTAGGTACATCTGTAAAATCTTATGTAATTACAGCAGCTGTGAGTTGCACTTATACCAATTAGATTTTAAACGGACCTGAGGTTTCATGTTAAGAGTAGGGTGGTATTGTACTGTAGTGTCACCACTGACACCTGTACCTTAAATGTCAAAATTAATTTCCCTATATGCACTAGTCTCAAGTATTGTGTAGATTTTGTTTTAAAGAAAACGAACACCCCAGTTTGACATCTAGAGTGCAAAAATTATTTAAACAAATGCTGGGAGCCCAAATACTTAGACAAATCTGAATTGAAACTGCTTTATTTGAATTTTCCACAATTTGAAAGTGTTACAGAGCCATTTACTGACAAGTTCTAATGGGTCCTGTCATTGTAAATAACACATGAATTTAAGGATCTTATAGAGTTGTACTTCAGAACTGTAGCACCCTTGTTGGCAGAGTAAGATGGTTCTGTCCAGTCTGCAAAGAAAAAGGACATGTTAGAAACTGAAGGCCAAGACCTTGACAGTGAAACATGTGAAGTTATTTTTGATCAGAGGGGATACCAATCAGTCATGAATTCTCAGACTGGGGCGGTAGAAATAACTCATCACTTCTAGATTTAAAAAAAAAGAAAAAAAAGTTCCTTACCACAAATAAAGCAGCATCCTGGTGAATCCAGGTGGACTCAGACATGACCTGAAACATTACGATACAGTTTAGATTTAGCTTACATTTGATTTGACTGTCAGAACTAAAATTAAAGCTTCTAGTAGTGTGCTGATCAGAGGGGATACCAATCAGTCATGAATCTTCAGACTGGGGCGGTAGAAATAACTCATCACTTCCACGTAAATGTTGATTTAAGTTTATTCTTACCACAGTGAAGCAGCAGGTAATGGCCTGGTAGATCAAGCTGGACTCTAGAGATCTGAAAGATGACATATGTTTTAGTTTCTCAGTTGTCACAATCAGTCATGTCTAAAGCCTATGGCCTTGATCAGAGGGGATACCAATCAGTCATGAATTCTCAGACTGGGGCGGTAAATTAAAAATCATCATTTCAGCTTTAACACATTGAATCATGTTCATAGTCTGTAAACCTAACATCTTAATTCAAATACTCACCAACATGAGCCAATGGAGGACAAGATCAACTGATTCAAACTGCTGACCTTTAAGATAAAACACAATTGTCCTATTTAATTAAACATAAAAGCTGCAATACAGTCAACATTTATCCGCTTGACACCCACTAGTTCAGTTTCTCCTGAAACTGAACTACTTCCATCATTTACAAGTTGTTGATCCTTTGCTTAAATGGGTCAACAGGGTATAACTCAAGTGTCTTCACATGCTTCTGGGATGTGATCAGATCACATCTTTCAGTCATATCCTCTGCCAGTTCTCCCTCCATCAGAACTCCAGCGGTCACCTTACACCTGCGAGGGGGTCAGGGTCCTCAGTGCCATACTGGGTCAACAAGAGGGAAGACTCAACGGGAGAGACTGTACCTTCACTCATCATTTCAACAATCCCAGAAGCATTACTACACTCTTACCTGTAGCACTCTACTGATTTGATACCTACCTCAAGTCTGGGAATCAGTGACCTCTTGCCTCCAGCCTGGCAGTCATTTCAACCTAAAACAAGAGTAAAGATTAGTACACTTACAATACAGAACTGCTGTTCAGGAGTGTGATCAGTATTTTTTTTTTCCCCCCAGTCATACAGCCAGGTACCAAACAGTCCAGACTATCAGAGCCACCTTTCAGGGAGCCAAAGATCACTTTACACCTGGCAATGCTGATCCAGGGTTCTCAGTGTCTTGTTGGTCTGACAAGGGGTCTGATGGGGTAAATCAGAAATGCCCGGTACCAGGTGAGGAGACCCATACACATACCTAGATCATCCAGATAGTTGGACAGGTCGCTGGGTCCTAAATGGACAACACAGTTTCTGTTAGAACAAAAAGTTCACCGAAGATAGTTCTAGCTTCTAAAGGTGGGTACCACATCCAATTTAACTTCAAATAATCATCCACATATCACTGGTTCCTTGGAACAAAGTCTTATTTGTCAGCGTTTCCATTCAGACTGTTGGTAACCCCAACGGTTTGTCCCCTTAATGCCACGGTAACACCAGTGGGTTCACCTTTTCAGGTCTGGCATCGACACATGGCGTAAGACATGTGCGGGTGTCATCATGAAGGAAACTAGGCTTACATTTCTGTCTTTAATTCAGTTACTTCAAGATGGTCCCATGACTAAATTAGGTATAGTTTATCCAGCATTTAAAAAAAAATTTAAGACTATTGGGAGTATTTAAAAAAAACAGGTTGGATTTATCCCAGTGTGCCAGGACTAAACTACCAGAACTCACCTGAGCAGACACCTTTGAGAGAGGGTGGCAGCATCTTCCCAACTCTAGGCACCTGAAAGAGCAAACAAGATGTGAGGCTCTAGCACAAAATGGAAAAGTTTATCATTAACCTTGGCTTGCGTCAGATATTCCGTTTCTCAACAGCTGTTCAGACGAACGAGATTCCAGATATATCTCATCACTTGCAGCAGGAACACATGGTAAACACAGGTTTATTCCTGTAATAGTGACTTACCGTCAAACAAGATCACTGCCAAATCTGTCAACTCATCTGAAAGACAATTCATTTGTTTAAATTAGGGGGGCTTTAAGACTGTTAGAAAGCATTCAAATTAATCTTTGAGAAACTACATAAATGCAGTTGTTCAGATGTTTGTGTCGTTTCACATTGGGTCAAAGTGAGCTAAGTTTCATCATCATTGGAACTGCATCATGTGAAGATGTTTAACTCTCATGTTCTTGTCATCATCCACTCACCTCAATGGTTAACTGCAGCACATCTCTCCCTGTAGCACTTGCTCTTAAAGAGCCTGCAAGATAAACCAGCACTTCACTAGAGTTCAGCAGTTGCCTTTGGGGCACATTAAACTTTAAGTGTTTGATCAGGGCTTTGGTGACAAACTGCCATGTGACATTAGTCGTCCAGCTGTTTGATGGGTGTTACCCCATTTCATCCTTTCAAACAGTCAGAAACAATCCTCCCATTTGACTTCACATTGTGTGAAACTCAACATTAACTTTCCCAACAAGTCTGATTGTACCAAACACACCAGTAGTTTTCAGTTTAACTTTGAGGGGAAAAAAGCACCAACATTTGCCAAATGCCTGTTTTACAGAACAGATATGAAAGGTACCACAGGAAAGGTTTTATCACTGACATGTCAAAACTTACATGCAGAGGTGGACTCATTCTCCATCACAAACTCTGAGTTAACCCCCACCTAGCAGAGAAACACCAATGTTAAAAATTAACAGTCTCTGGATTTAAACATGTTGTATTTGTTCAAAGGGTAATCAGATTAAAGGTAGACATCACTTGAATCAGGCATATGCTTGTCATTAATTGAAATCATCATATTAACCCCTATTATATTCAACACCTAGAATAAATCATGTTTTACTCACTTCAGTGCACCTTCCAGCTGCTTTCAAGAGTATGTCAAAGGATGTCATATAGCCACCTATAGAAAGAAAATCTGTAGTTAGTCACAAACTAAGATCATTCTGGGCCTACATGTTTTTGAAGGGCTGATCAGATTAAAAAAACTAGCATCACTGAAATCAGGCATATGCTTGTCTATTTGATAACTCATCAGTCTGGGCCCCTTGTGGAATCTAATAGTTGTATCATTAACCTGGCTCACCTGCTTGAGACCTTCATTCTTGCTACATCGCAGATTAGCCACAAACATCTAGTAAAGCAAAATAACATTTAAATAAAAATTTTAACCTCCTGGCTTAAATGTTATGAGCATCACTTTAATCTAAAGTACAATAATATAAATTGTATTCTGCAAGTTGAGATGCTGTAGCACATGTGCTGCTCAGAATCTGGTAAAGAAGTTTCTTCAAAGGCTGATTCAGTAAGAGAGAGTTCAGAGACTCATCACTGCAGCACAATGGGCTCCTGACCAGCAGACCGATGTTACAGGCTGATCCATAGCAGACACATTACCCAGCAGAACTACTGCAGTGATATTGTAATTACCTTAGGCAGAGATTCTCGCTCCACTCGTCCCCCAGCTGAAAGAAGGCATAATTAATGTCACAGATGTTAAGGTCTGCTGCATACAAAACTGTACAGCAGATTCATGCAACTCAGAAAATTGAGAGATTAAGTTTCCACAAAGGTTGTTCAGTGAGAGAGTTCAAGTGGAACATCATTGAAGCATGAGCATTTACACCATCATACTGTTTAAGTTTTTTAATCCAACACTATATTATGTTAGAACTAACAGTAAACAGGCCACGTGGTATTACCTGTGCAGGAAGCAGCTTCTTGAGGATCTTTCTCCACCATCTACAGTAGAAAAGGAGCAGAAATTGATTTAGCGGGATGTAGTCGACCAACACGTGACCCATCTGTGCAACGTGCTCAGGACGGCATGAGCGGGTAAAAATCTCATTTTAAAGCGTCTCACATCAGATTTTAAAAAAAGGTGCAATCACAGTCATTCAGTACAGGTCTGTGAAAAGTATCATCATTCAGAGACGCTGGCAGCAACCGAAAGAGCAGCCGCCATTTCTAATAAAGGACCCTGACGAGCTCGTTTGATGTTTTTCCAACAAATATTACACAAAACATTTAGCAAACATGTTGTCCTTTATGTTAACATTGATAGGAAGTTAAATTAGCATGTTCTGGAGATGGATGGTTAAAGATTGTAATCTGCTCATGTGGGTGCTACACTGAAACTCTGCATTAGCTTCCAGCTAAAACACGACATTAGCTTGTAAATAGGCTGAAAAACACTAAACCCATTTACAGATGTCCTGTACAACTTAAAACAACAGTTTGCTAAGGTCACGTTAACTATTGTAACAGACACATTAGCAGTAACATGAGTGTTAGCTTGCTACGTGTGGAAGTTCTTACCTTGACCAGACGACAGGAAGAAGTGGAAGAGGAAACCGGTCCGTCTCACTTTTATGTCCCTCCTGAAGGACTCCTCCCACCGGACATACTTTCACCGGGAAACCTGCTCTGATCTTTCCAACAACTACATTTAACTTTAGATGGATTAGACTTGACAAATAAAAGTGTTTTGTATTGTTAGATCTTCCGTTTGCAGAGCGAGGACTTTAAACTTGAGGACAGATTTAAAGAAAGCGAGGAGCGCGTCAATTTACGTCACTTCCGTTAAGAAAAAGTTGTATTTTGAACACCCACAAGATGGAAGCAAAGACACTGAAACGTGTGCTTCAAAACTCCAATAGCGGCCTATGAAGACTGTATGCTGCTTTTACAATGCCACCATGTCGTTCTATGTGTGTGTGTGATGGCATTTTGCATTGGTCTGCGTCTCTGTGGATGTTTTATGTAGTTGTCATATGTCACTTTGTGGCTGTTGGCATCTCTTTGTTGTCATTTTGTGTTTCTTCATTTTGCATTTTTTCTTTGCTTTTTTTAAATCTATTTAAGTTGTTTTGAGTTATTTTGTTCCTTGGATATTTGCAGGTGAAGACCAGGGGCCTCCTGATCCCTTCAAGAGAAGGGGTGACACAAAGATGGATGGTTACTCATCTTAACAAGAAGCAGACAATAGTAGCCAGAAGTTGTTAGTCTTTCTCATGTCTAAAAGTCCCTGGACAAGACATTGAACCCTGAATTCTTGGTCCTTAAAATGCAACTGCCTGTCCCCAGTCCCCAAGGGGATTAATAAAGTATAAATTATTATTATTATATCTAGTTTTCCCTTACCCGAGATATGCTGTTGAGATGCAAGGCTGCTTATATGATGTTATAGTCAGATTAAACAGTATCATGTACTTGGACAAACATGTTACTGAGTCACCTTTTGACACAGTTAGTTGTTTCGTGGCAACAGTTACCACGGTTTTCTCCTAGGATGGTGTGACGCTTTGTTTGACGACTCACTAATTCTGATTCATCCATATAACGACCGGACATTAAGTCAGCTATTCAAAATGCAGGCGCCTCAGTTCAGTTAATAGCAATGGTTTGAAAATGAAAAGACAACCTGTAAAGTAAATTCAGTCTCTATTTACTCTTAGAAAAGTGCATCTTGTTAGGGTTCATGACTTCAGATTTAATGAGGAAACAAAAGGAGGTTTATAAAAATTAACAAATTTTGACAGCTGTTATTGTCATAATAAGAGCCACCAATCTGCTCAGTCTATTCTTCCAGGACTAAGTGCACTTGAGGTAAGGTATAAAAAAAATACACAGTGGCTGACAGGAAATTACAGCAGGTCCATTGTAACGTAACATTTTTCATTTTAACAAAGGTCAACAATTAGTATAATAGTTTTTTTACATTTACAATGTGGTTTTCTTCAAAACAATGTCCTGTTATGTCCCTTCAAGTTAGTTAACCTTCACCAGAACACACAGAAGGATGATCTATCTCATTATGAAGTCAAACACAGGCAAGCTGTACGACCTGACAACTGTTGTGTATTTCTGTGCACGAACAGATGGGAAAGTCCCTGGTTACACGGTTTAAAACAGGTTAAAACTGCAAGTTCTCCATAAATAGTAACATATAAATATAAATATGTTCATGTTAATATAAATCACAGTGACAATGTCTAAATACTGATTAGTTGGTTTTTTTTTGTGTGTGTGTTTGTCCGCTTTTCATTAACCACAACTGATTATTGATTAGCTGCCACGCAGCAATTAATGGCACTGATTTTCAACAGAAATGCGAGTCTCTCCAGGACAAACGTCCGTCATTGCTATTCAGTTCAAAAAAATTCCTTCTGTGTACACATCAACACTCATAGTTTTATAATGCTACACCAAAGGAAGCAGTGATTAGTTGTACTCCAAGCTCTTACTAGTGGATCAGATGTAAGGAGCTAAGATGCTAAGGTGCTGTTGCACCATCGACTAAAATTTTAAATTAGCAACAAGAAAGGGAACCAGACCAGCTGAACTCCGTCACATCAAAGCTGGACTTCAAAATTCAAGCCAGTTCTACAGACCCCCCAGCTCATAAAATAAAACTGCAGTCTGTGTGGAAATTAATGTGCAACATAATGTGACAAGGTAGTAAACTTTAAAATGAGTAACTAACATAAATAATTACTGTTTCTCAGGTCTACTGCATGACTCAACACACCATGTGACTATAAAATCTCCACTGAAGGCACGGTCACGTCCATCAATATTCAGCACAATTTTAACAAACTAATTATTAGAATGGGCCTCATTTCATCGTCCATGTCTCCAGCTCTACCGAAAGTCAGCCAACACAGATTTGTGCAGATTCTTCTTTTCTGACGTAGGTGATGGTGGTGAGGACGACGGCACAGGCGCGAGCGTGACACTGTAAAGGTTGGTGATGAAGGCCTCCCAGCCACGGCGAAACGCTCTGTCCAAGGCCTGATGGGAACAAGAGGACAAAGCTTAAAAATACAGGTCAGAGACACAGCAATCAATCATTAGAAATTAAAGACCAGTTAGTGTTGAGCATTTTCTGAAAAGGCTGCTCATACAGGTTTTCTTGCAACACTCTGACACAGAAACTAATGAACTGGGGTCAAACTCAGTGTCCTTGGCGTGATTGTCATCTAATCTAACGTGTGGTCATACCCCGAGGCCCGAGGGTGCAGCTGACTGGTTAACAGCAGTGGAATGTTTTTACGGTGTGGGTTTAGTAGGCGGGTCAACACTGCCTTGCTTCAGTCCGCTGATCAAAGGACATGATATACGAGGTACAGGAATGTCACCTCTGTGCATGTGTTTCAGTGGAAGCAGGAACATGTCAATAAGATGGCGGCACATGCAGTACGTTTACACCGTACCAGTTTACTTGTACTACTAAAATCCTGTTAGTGAAACCTCTGGTGCAGCTTCATTTCTTTGTGCCTTTAATATGACGTAAAGGCAAAATCCTATCAGAGAAAGTTACCTACTGAATGGTGACGTGCACCAGGAGCCACTGTACCTTGACCCTTGTGCCAGTCTATTATTAAGGTAATGTGATAGTTTCCATGGTGATTAATAGCCCACGGTGTAGGATGTGGACAGAGAACTTTACCCATCTGTTCCACAACCTCTGAGGACTTGATTTTGTAAGATGGATGTTAAAGTTTAACCAGACGGGGTGAAGCTGAATATGTAATTTATGTAAATATGAGATACAGGAAGCAGAAGTTAAGAAGTGTTTTCCTCTCTACAATGCTGTTAACAATGACTCTGTCAGGTTCTCTTTCTCACCTTGCGGTAATTCTTCATCGAGTTCCGCTTCACCACCTTCATCTCCTTCTCTTGTTCTCTCTTCACGCTCCTCTCCTCCTCTCCCTCCTCTTCTCTTCCCCTCTTCTTGTCTCTGATCAGGACCTGGTCGTCCGCGTGCTCCCGAGCCGGGAAGTGAACCAGCGCAGGTTCTCTTCCTTTCCCCTCCCTCTCGTTTTCTTCCTCTGTCTTCCTCAGCTTCTCCAGCTCCACCTCCATCATGACCCTGGTGTCCTCCAGGCCATG
Organism: Sandelia bainsii; assembly: GCA_032362345.1. Classification (NCBI taxonomy): domain Eukaryota; kingdom Metazoa; phylum Chordata; class Actinopteri; order Anabantiformes; family Anabantidae; genus Sandelia; species Sandelia bainsii. Next base: position 13,286,711 of record JAUMHL010000011.1, read on the forward strand.
GGGGTCAACCGGACTCTCCTTGCCCAGCCTGAGCCTCTTGTCTTGGGCTAAGTCTTCCTCACCTTTCCCCTCTTTCTGCTTCCTCCTGGAGCTCCGTCTCCACCTGCTGCTGTGGCGGCTGGGTTTCCTCTGAAGCAGAGTCTCCCCGTCGTCTTCCATAATTCCTTCATTGAAGTCAAACACTCCAGCTTCTTCCCTCTCATCGGCCCCAGAATTGTGCACCATAGCTGGAGTTGGGCTGATCGTGACTCCTCCTTCTCTGTTGTTGTCTTCTGTCCCATTCTGCTCCACTTCTTTTCCCTTGAAGTCTTCCACATTCTCAGGCTCATCAAGGCGTCCGTAGAAGCCGCTGGATTTGTCCAGAAACTTTGGGGCCCTTATGGAGCTGCGGACAGAAGTCTTCCTGGAGTTCTTTCCAATTGTCATCTTTTCCTCTTTCTGCCTCTTGTTTCTCTTTTACTTCTTGTGTCCTCTGTTGCACTCCTACTTCTCACACACTTTTTCTTCTTTTTTTGGTTACCTCTGAAAGAGAAGGGGCAGGGAGATTAGCGTAATACCGTTATGTAACCATGTGCTCTCCCTCACTTGCTCGGTCTCCTTCCTTCACGCTCAAAGTCCTTAATCATTTCTCAGCAGCTTTTCATGAGATTTTCATGTGAGTAAAAGTCCAGGAAAGGTTATAGACGATAAAAAAGAAGAGAAAAGGGGAGAAGGCATGGCCTGAAATTAGACCACAAATGAAAGAGAGTTCTTACTGTAATATCATCTCACTGGTATGTGTGAGTCTGCAGGTTTTATCTCTATCTGCTGCTGTGAATGTTACGTACAGAAGACAAGATTTTACATATATACTGTATATAGATAGATAGATAGACAGACAGACAGATAGATAGATGAAAAAAGCATCTGTACGTGTGTAAATAAATGAGGCTGGAGATCAGAGTCAGTGTTATCGGAGCTGGAATAAACCTGAACACACGGACACAGTCAGACTTTGACACTGATTGGACCAGTTGGATGCTGAACAGCAGCCAAAATCAGTGACTTCACATTGACTGACTCTCATTGCCAATGTGGCAACTGTTGGCTCTGTCTCAGTTACAGTATGTTAGAAAGATGAGACCATGTTATAGACAATTTTTTAGCCAGGAGCAGTGACTTTAGGGAGTCTTGTCAGAACTGGGTTAGCTGTTCTTTTGGTTTTCAGGCTTTATTCTAAGCTTTTCTGGAAGCTAGCACATGCAATAAAGGTTATGATGCATGTGAGTAGATAAAAATAAAATTTTGTAATAAAAAAAAGTATTTATGATAACTGGCTTTTGTGCAACGATAAACTTTGCGATAAACTCTCTGTGCGAAGCAGGTACACATGATCTGGCAAAATTTGCAACGTCTGCCAGCGGCTCAGGTTAATGTTACTGACGTGAGAACATTTTAAAAAAGGAAACAGGCAATGAACATGTTAAGGAAAAGGGACAAAGGAGACACCAGCAGAGCATGATTTAAACTTTAATGACACAATGCTGAGAATGTAGAGAAAGCAAACAAATGATTAATAGAGCAGCGAAGAGGTTAGTAGTGAGAAAATCAGAAAAAAAACAAGGCTGGAAGAATGAAAAGAAATGATCGGAACATCCTGTCAGTAAAAAGCAGCTGTAAAAGTGAATGTCGGTTTCTTTTCTTCTTTAAAGCAATTTATAGACATTTGACACTGGCACTTAAAACAATATCACAGTGTAGCAATAAACACAATGCAGACCTTTCAGAGAAAGACTTGTAGGTCTTACCTGATGTCTTGCTGTTGCCTTCTTTCTCTCTGCCTGTGTGTGTGTCTGAGTGTGTGTGTGTGAGCACCGGTGACCCTGCTGTAAGTGAATGACTGAGAGCTCAGGATACTCCCCTAACAACACGTCACACGTCGACTCTGCCCAAACCTGCAGCTGTGTCGTCACAAAAGCAAATACACCCATGTAAAAAGGGCCACATACACACGCAGCCAAGCACTCTCACTATGAAGCACTCTTTATACTCAACCACCACACACACACATACACCACTTTGTTACATCCCTAAACACACACTGGCTCAGAGATAAAGTTCTGATTTAAAATCTCAACACAAATTACAGGACACAGAGCGAAAAATAGGCTACACATGCCGACACCCAGCACACATGCAGGTGCACTCAACCAAAGCAAAGAAATTAAACTCACAAAGCATCACACCACAAATTCTGATATCAGCAGCCATCAAACATTAACCATCGACATCCTCAGCTGTCACACACAGCCTAAACCAACAAAGAAGAGACGCGACTTTCAGCTCAACTCCAACCTCAAAGGCTGAGCGTTAGACATCTTTAAACACAGACATAGATAGGAATGGTTTATATTTATAAACCCAATGAAAACCATGTGACTCTACTATGTAAGATTAAAGTCTACCTGAAAATTTCCTCTGAGCGAGGCTCCATAGTGACTGTTTTCACCAATGAAACACATAATAAATGTATTTTTAATATCAAACTCCCTCAGTTAGTAATAGAAGAAGAGAGCGTGTGTTTATGTTTAATTTAATGACTTATAATTTGAATTCCCATTAATTTGTTAATTATCTTATGCTAATTAGCAATGGCTAACATTCTTACAGGGAAAAAATATAATGGTGAACATGGTCAATATACTTAACATTACTTAATATTACATTACTTAGCATTAGCTCGCAATTACCTTTGTCTTTGTAAACATGCTGACATTAGCTCGCGTACAACCTCCATTAGCTGCTAGGTGTAGATGTTTAGTCCTGTTTTTCAACATTTACCAAAATTCTTTATCTTGAAATAAAACAATCTTTATTACTAAGTTGGTATAACCTAATCTAAAGTATGTGTGTTTATAGATCAAATGAATGTTGCTGACTGTTATGTTACTGTTTGGATGGTAAACACTGTCGGGGTGGGACAGGGAGTGGGAGCTACTCAGTAGTGTGTGTGTGTGTGTGTGTGTCTGTGTGTGTGTTGGGTAACTATCCACATGCCTGTTTTGCTTAAGTCATTTAGGATGTACAGTACACACATGCACACACACGCATGCTGCACAACTTTGAGGAAACACCAGCACTGGGAAAGAGACACACTCTGAAGAACAAACACAATAATTGTAGTGTGATGCGTGTTATTCATGAGTGAGAAACGTGGCAGTGATGTTGATAATAGTTTAAAGGTTACAGACGGGAACGAAACCACTTCTTAGAGTCACAAGTCAAGTCTAGTCTACAGGTGTGTATACAAATGTCGTATGTGTGTCTGCGGCTGAATCACTGCGTATCACATGGCGGGTGCCTTGCTGTGTGACTTCAGCTGCTCACCCCCCTGTGCACCTTCATCAAGCAAGCCCCGTGTGAGTGTGTGTTAAGTGATGAGGTCGTCTCACACCTCCCTCATCCTTCGCATACAGTCACCGAGAATGTGAGGGTGTAACAGCCGTCAGTCACACGGGCCTGTAAACACCTCAGCTGTGTTGAGGTTGGAGAGCCCCCACCTACAGTGGGTAATCGCTGATGACAATTAGCAGACTACAGCAGCAGGTTGCCATGGTCACGGTCAAGCGTGGACACGCTATGATGATTCTGATGTGGTGAAACTGCAAAAAAAGTGATGAGAGTCACAGTCTGACTGTACGACACTCTGCCCCAGGCTGCTGAAATGTGTGATCTGACACACTCAGAGACAGAGAACAGGTGTGCTGTTGGTTCGGTTTCAAATAAAACAAATTAAACAGACAGTCATTCAACTTCTTGGCCCAGTCAGCATTACTTAAACAAGTCTGAATTCAAAACAGTGATAGAAGAGAAAAGACCAGAAATACAACCAAAAAAAACAAACTGAAAGTAGCAAACATGGTCGCAACTCATCTGGAGCGACGCAGAAAGAAAAATCTGTTTGTGTTTGTGTGTGTGGCAACCGTTTCAGTGCTCCTGCTTTAACTTACAGCTTCCTGGCGTGAAGCTGTAGCTTAATTTTGCTGAATTTTGCCATTTTAGCTATGTTGATGTGATAACAAACATGTGTCGTGTGTGACTTCTATAGAAGGACAAATATATGAACTTTACAATCCTTCAGCTCGTCAACAGTGCTGTTCTACTGTATCCAACTTATTGATCTCGTATCAGTATTTTTGAGTTAAAGCGGAAATATTAAATTAACACTGGCATGAAACTGAAGATCAATCCACTCAGTCCTTCAGGTATTTATTTTAAAATTACAATAAACAAGCTACAAAATGTCCTAATTGAGCAGAAATAATTGAATTGTTTAGAAGCACATATCTCTCCTCAACTGTGAGAGCTGTTCAGTGAGTCGGAGTCCCCCAGCTTGCAGAGATGTGACACAGTACAGTAAATAAAACATGATGTTGCTTACGCATTAAGACATTACACAGTAACCGTTTACAGTGATAGCTTTGAAGAGAGACACTGACAAATGTTTTATATCCTATAGGTTTATTTTCAAGGCTTGAACAGGCACATTATACAACGTAAAGAACAATATTAGAATAAATACATCATACACTAGTGGAGAACTGATTTACAGGCACTAATTACACTTAAGCAGGCACTAGCTGTTTTTACAGTATCATACAACAGTAGCTGAGGAGCACTTGTTTAAGCTTATTCTGCTCTTTATTCTCCCATCTTCCTCTGAGATATCATGGAAGATAATCAAGGACAGTTTGAGCACTTTCATTTATATTTGTCAAACACGGTTTTAAAATACTGCTACTGTAAAGTACTAGGGGTTTCCTGCCTAACGAAGGCATTTCAACTATTGTACTCTGTGGAAATAAATAGTGTTTTTTGTATTTGTTTATTACATATACAGTTTATATGAACATCAGTAGTGTTGTTCATATTCAGAGCTCCTAAACTGAATCCACAAGCCTTGTTTTTTTAAAAGCTTCACTAAGTATACACGTAAAAAATACTGGTTAAAACTAGCTGTGCTATGACACTAAACCAGCATGTGCGCGCTGAGCTTTAATACTGAAGCTACACTGGGTGTGGAATCAGTGCATCTCTGCACTTGTTATGTCTGTGTTGCAGCGTGGTGTTGCTAAGATGCACAAGAGATGTTTATAACACAGGAGTATGACGGCACAATAACGACAATGCAACAACTACTGACTAGGATTTGTTCACTCTTTGATGTGTAGCTGCTTTTTATGTTCATGAATATTTCTACTGTGATAAATGTGACTTTGCTCTAACCTGGCTCCATAATACAATTACCTGGACAGCAAATGCAGAATCTTTGATTACAGACAGGTTACATAAAGATTATTTGTATGCCTTTGATGCTGATGTTGTTGTTTTGAGGCTAAAAAGAATTCAAACATCTACGTAGCCAAAATGTACGGACGCTAATTACGTAAGACAGAACCCATGCATAAATAAAGTGCTCTGTTGCAACTGAACTGTGTTCTGAAATCAGTCGAGATTGTAGTGGCTGCTCTGATTAGACAAAATGAATCAGATCCAACCACCAGCGCAAACAAAATCACGAGGTACAAGCTAGGGATAATTTAAAAACAGAAAAAGGTCAGGAATGACTTACACTACGCAAGTAAACATGTAAATCCCAGCAAATTATGCAAGTATGCAATACCAATATTGAGCTTCATCCTCCCTCCAGCTTTAACCACAAACGGTATGGGTGGTGAACAACATTTTAATCTGGTGCCACCATCAGGCAAATGTTTAAACTTCTGACCTGCAGAGACCTTCCCCTGTACTGCTGAAGAAGAACAACTAACTCACTAATACCAAAGGAAAACCCTGATACATACGTTAACATACAGTCAGCACAGCTGTAACAACACACACACAACATATACACACATGTACAATGACAATCATATCCAGGTAAATTAGCTAGTAAATTAGTCACTTCTAACAAATTTCGAAGTCTTTCTTCTGTTTTACAGTATTTACAACGCAGAATTACATTTGCAGCATTTAACAGCAGAGTATGCCTTACACTGTGTGTGTGTGTGTGTGTGTGTGCGCGTGCGCATGTCCCTTAGACCTCCACAGCAGGGTCTGAACCCAGTCCCTGAGCTTGTAAAGCCTCCTCTCGCTTCATCTTCGGTTTCTCTGTCCGCGTGTGCCACACCAGCACCTACACACACATACAATGAATGAAGTTAAAATATCCTGCAACTATCTGTAATTGATTTTTTTTTAAAGCACAAGTTTCACTAATACACATGTAAGCAGCCTCCAAAGACTACACATATTGTGTTCTTGGTTTGCTTTTGCTACACAACATTCACAAGTTTCACAACATTGACTCATACTTTAGAGCAGTTCTCCGCTTTCGGCTCCAGTTCATCCATCGTAACCAGTCCCTGAAGGAAGCTGCTTTCCAGGAAGCCCATTGGTGCGTCTCCGTCAAAACAAGCCTCTGGATTGTCCAGGACCAGTTTGAGGGACACAGCGAAGCCAGCCATGTCCATCGGGAAGGGCCGACTGGGACGCCAGCCGGTGTGGAAGCGGACCACCTTAGAGGAATCAACAAAAACACAAATAAAAATTGATTGAGACATTAAAAGACAACTACTGCTACCATCAGATCACAACATTTTTTTAAATGCTGTACTTGTCTACATGAGTTGGAAAAAAGTTCCAGGCACAGACTGTGTTAACATGCACTTAAATAACTAGGTAACGTAATTGTAAACATGTTTACTTGCATGTAAGACACCTGGTTACTGGAAATCCACATATAAATGCAGCAGATGAGTAATCTGATTTCTCCATTACCTTTGACATATCATTGTGAGAGAGATAAACCAACAGACAACTCTCCTTTTTAAAACGCAAACTGTCTGAATTAAAGAAATACACGGTGAAAAGTGAATTATGTAGACCTCTACAGGGCACTTTGTGTTGGTTTCAGTTTTAATTGGATTGTGTGCAGATTTGATATCAAAACAAGGCAGCATCGCCCCATGTAATGTTCGCCCCTTTTTATCCAGCTGCTCCTATCTTCTTAAAGTAGCAGAGTGGCGAGTATCTGCAGCCTTTGTCCTGCACCTGCACTCTTGTAAAAAGCCGATTAGAAACATGGTTACATGGCAGAGAAATCTGAGTTCTCTGGGAGAAATCTATGTGAACACATTTCTTTAGTCCCACAGTTGACTGTCAGAGCAGAACAAAGATAGCACCCACCTTTCCTCCTTCAACCACAGGCCTCTCATATTTCATGCCTCCAACCAGCCCCACCGGCCACACTGATACCCGCTGAGTACTCCTCATCTAAGACAAGACAAGAGGATGTTTGATTTTCTCCTTCGGTCACGGGACATAACATACTCTCTACACTTACACAGCTGTAAAAGTCATAGATATAAAGGATAATAAGAACGAACATAATCAAACTCCAGCACCCACCTCTTCAAATATCTGCAAGCTGTATGTGTTATCGTCATCAGCAAAGTAAACCACTCCCTGCTGGTTGTCTCCTCCTAACTGAGCTCTTCCGTTCTCTCTGAGCCACCGTAGACCCTCATTCCTCTGCTCAACCCCACGAGGCTTCAGCCAGCTGGGATCACCCTGGAATGGAGAATGAGCATTCAGAAAGTTTAAAAACATGCTTTTGTTCATACTGAAATGAGGCACAATACTGACTATGTGTAAAAAGACAAAGAATATTTTTGTCTCAATCCACCTCTTGCAGTTTCCGGTCCTTGGCGGTGGGCATGTGCAGGTGTGTGTACGTCAGCCCACTCTTAAACAGGAGGTCAGTCACCAGTTGTGTCTTATGAGGCGAGTCCTCTACCACAATCCAGTGGAGCTGAGGAACATGGAGAAACGTCTGGGATAAACGAGTCAGCTCAGCCTTCTGCACCAGCCTGGACAGGGACAGAGACAGAAGTTAGAGGAACTGTGTATGTCTGCGTGAATGGGAAGGAGAGAAAGTGGGTGAATGAGCAGGGAATGAAGTACGGAGGACTACCTTGAGTATGTTGGAGTGATGACAAAGATGGTGGGCAGGGAGGGCTTGGCTGGCTGTTTCTGCGGTTGTTTGGTCGCTTCTGACTTCTTTACCTGCTCCTGAAGATGGTGCAGCTCCCCCCGCAGCCGAGATATGGCACGGTCTTTAGCCATGTCATGCTCTGTGCAGTCGCAGCGCTGACCTTTGGGGATAAACCAGACAACAATTTTTATCTGCGTGCATACATAACAGTTTGTTGTTTTAACCAGTACAGCCTGCCACATTACATTTATATTACAGCTATGGATCGGGTCTAGCTTGAGACTCTGAGGATCACTTACCAAGCTGCATCAGTGCATAGATGAGGCCTAAAAGAGAGACCATGAAGTAGAGCACGAACACAGTCTTCAGCTTCAGCTTCATCCTCGTTGCCATGGTACCCTGACCAGCTGAAAGAATAATAATGTGACATGGAAAAATGTCACTAGCCACAAAGCATAACTCTATGTTTGAGATTTTTAATTATTTTATCAAAGGGTGTGAAGATTGTAAATGTACACCTGGTGATGTGCTAAAATGTGTCACATTTCTGTTTCCCAACATGCTTTTAACATTTAAGTTAGCTAACTAGTGAAAAGGTAATAGTTTTCACATTCTGCAATATTAACCTTAAATTTTCTGGGGCTAATGTTGACGATAAAACACTGAAGCCAAGGATGGGTTTGTGTACACTCGCCCTGAGAAGCTCTTTAGAGGGTACTGGATCTGCATTTGTAAGCTAAGCTACGTTAGCCTGACAATTAGACTTAACACATAATAATTGCCCAGCTATCATTTGCGTGCACTTACCTGTGGCGGGAAATCGTGGAAGACAGGAGCTGAGTTATGATCCTAAAGGTTCATGTCATCTTGGACAGATGTGAGCAAAGGTACTTCAGCACATCCGAACATCCATTCATTGGGGTTAGCTAGGACTTTTTTTTTTTTACAGCAATGTACCAACAACTTCCGCTTGCAGTGCGACACAGTAAGATGTCCCATCAGTACGTGCACAGGCACAGAACGTTCCACATGAATCCGTATGCTTTACTAAAATCTTAGTACATAATTACTCACACACACTCATTTTTTATGTGCACAAAAAATTGACAGAATAAGTCAAATATTTTCTGACAATTTTTACATGCAAATTTAGATTTTTACATTCCCCCTTTCAGGCAGTATGGGTTTCTATACATCATCTATTTTGTCTATTGAAAAGAGAAATTAAAGATCCTCATAAAAGACAAAAAAGGTTATATCTTGAAAAGTCAACAACTTTCCTTTATTTGTAACATACAAATAAAACACTGACAAGGCAGAATGACTCAGTTTTCCCTTTCACTGTCATTAATTGACAGGACTGTAACACTCACTCTCAAACATGGAGTTTTTTTTTTTTTACATCATGTTAAAATAAAAGTGTTTTTTCCTGTAAAAGGCCAAGAAATGAAAATGAAGATGGATCGACAACAGCATATATATCTATGTAGATATATATGTACACACATAGACCAAGAGAAGGATCTGTGATTTTGCGAGGGTGTGTAACCATTTCCTAACATAAAGGTACTAACTGACTTTAAAATAAACTGGTTAAGTTTAGGCTCATTTACCAACTTAAGATATTGCCCAATAGCATTTTTGCTTTCAGTGAGCCTTTTTTTTTTTTTTTAAACACAGCCCAGCTGTCTGGATTGAATGCAACCACTCAGCACTGATCTAGGTCAGTTCAAACTTTGTGTCATATTCCAGCAAGCTCAAGAGCTTTTTCATTTTATTGCATATCATAAAAACTAAAAATCACTTCTTGAAAAGTACTGTACAACTTTCCTAGTTGAGCTAAAATACTTTTTAGATAACGTTTTCAATCCAGAGTTTCTTTATGGTACTGTATGACACCTAAAGAAACGACTCAAGTTCAGAGCTGGAGCCAATCCAATCCAGCCAACACCTAACTGACAACATGGCTGTTAAATGGAACAGATGAGGTCTGATTACATTTGATTAACCTGAGAGATACTGTCAGTCGGTTGATATACTACCATTATGTACAACATCCTCCTCTTTCTTTCGGTCTAGAAGTAAAACAAGTAGTATGTACTTCACCTGTTTTTGTTATTCGTGATCAGAGTTCGAACCAGCATTAAACACCAACATTTTGTATTTGTGTGTGTACCCAGCGGGCTTATTAGTCAACCAGTTTTGTTTTTTTTGCAGTAATAACATCTTTGTTCTTCTGTAACACTGATTTGTTTCAGTATTTAGGTGGTTCTAGGTAAGAGTTTTATCTACTTCACATTTCAGTCTCCCCTTCTTTACATATTTTAATCAGGCACTAGCCTGTGTGATATGATCTGTTTTAACATTTCAAAGTGTACCAAGTTATGGGCCTCACAGCCACGTGACACAGAAATACTTGCATCTACAGTAGTGTAAAGAAATCTCTTTCCACTCACTCCAGCCCACACAAAGTCTGTACAAACTGAACAGAGTCCTGGAATTAAAGGGTTGTATGGTGGTTTCTAGATGGGGCCTCTAACCCAGCAGACTAGCACTGGAACCTGCCTAAAAATACGCTGAAACTTTGTAAACGGATATGGAATCAACAAGGTCGGAGTGGTTACAGCAGCCTTTCTAGTTTGATGAGTAATGTGTCTAAAATCCTCCGTGGAACTTCTATAAGCATCTTGGCAGTAAGATTATTCTGAGGCAGGAGATGTACCATCCAGCTTCACCCACACCTTACAGTACTGGCTTTGTGCTAAGATGCTTTTCACCGAACCACTACTGTTCATATAGTCCTAACGTGTACGGACAATCATGGGAGAATCGAGTGACATATTAAAGTAATGCTGTTTGACCCACATGAGGGTTTCAGGTACATGTTGAAACAGTGCAGATTGAATTCAGATGCAGCATCGCTGTTGTGTAATCCTGATTTAAACTACAAGCTCTGTTAAGCATTTTCCATTTTGTCATGCAAGCTAATGACACTGGGCTGAGATAACTAGTACGACTGAGTAGAAGAAGAATAACAACAACGATAAAAATGCATTCAGTGCTTTGCAGTTACTTCTATCATCTATTCATCCATCCATCTATGCTCCTTCCTCCAAGTTAATTCCATTCTCCACCTTTTAACATCAACTTATTTATCATCAGTACCTCTTGGGAATTAAATAGTAATGAAATTGTACAAGTGAGTAGAAATTAGCCATTTCACTGTGTCTGCAGTCACTGATTGGTGCATTAAGACATGGAGGTAGACTGGAGGCACAAAAAAAAAAAAAAAGGTGGAGGAGGATGCACTGAAGCGTGGGGAAATTCAGTAGTTAAATCTCCCATTTGAATCTGTAATAATGGAAACAAGGCAAGGTGTAGAGGCTGAATGATTTTCAGTGAAGCAGAAAGCAGGTTCATGTAACTTTTAGGGAATTAAAGCAAATTAAACACCTGAATGAACAAGTAAATAGGGTTGAGATTTTCTTTACTCGTTTCACTGTGAGAAAAGAGAATGTGTAATAAAGAAAAAGGCAATTTTGGACATCTTGTCTCATCATAAGCTATAAAAACATAAAAGCAGGGGAGACGCCTATACATTTAGGTATCACCTGAATAGAGATGATGGATAGTGCTAATAGTGTACTATAATAATGTAACGGCAGTATCATGAGCAAATGTGGTTCTGGTTCAGCTGCAGCTGCTGGTGGCTGCAGCTGTTGTCGTCACAAAAGAACTTACAAGTCATATGTGCATACAACCTGTGTTATAACAGATAATGTTACAGTGCAGCAGGGCTTCTCAGACCGGGTTCAAGGGGATCCAACTTGAGTACTTCAAGGCCAATGCTGGGACCTCGGTTCAGTCAATAAAGCTTGTAGTCCGAGCGTGAGGTACCACAAAAAAAACGTATCTGTTTTGCATTCATGGTTCACGGCACTAATTCACATTAACTACCATCTTAAACTTGAGGAATTACTGATTGAAATTAACTTGAGGTAACAAGTTTTATAATACAGTCTAGCCCACATCACCCATGTTAGGTCCCAGACCACAGTTCCAAGAAGCACTGCAGAATGATTTGATACAGTACAGCACATTAGGAGATGAAACCATGATGGGATGATGTTGATAGCGAGTGTCAGCAACGCTTTAGCTTTTTCTTGACTGGGAACTACTAATAATCATTAACTGGGAAACTGGAAAAGGAGAATGGCTTGGACACTGAACCAAGAAGTAGGAAAATGTGTGAAAGCTCACACTGCATACAGCTTCGGTAGCAGGAACACACACACACACACTCACTCACAAACAAAAAATAAAACAAAAAACATAAACCTTGACCATAATGTGACATCACTATCTGTAGCCAGGTATTCCACCGTCTGTTCATTTTTAACGGTGCTCTACGGCCACTCAAACTCGCAGAATAGCAGATAGATTAAGCTTTCACACACGGCGGAGAAAGTTGAATCAGTGGCAGCAGCCCCCACAGTGCCCGCCCCCGTGGGTGTGTCCCGCCGAAGCCTCGCCGTGTTTGGTCCGGCGGCTGAGGATCTCATAAGAGCAGTCGTCGCCGCAGCAACCGGACATGCTAGGCGAAGTCTCGTCAATCTCAAACCTAGAGGCACGGAGACAGGACGGTTACTTCACGAGAACGAAAGAAAGTCATTTTCCGGACGTCCAGACATGTAGGCAGCCATCAACAAAACTGTAAAATAACTGTATCTATGAAGCAAGCTGCAAACATGCGAACAGTCTGAACTATGTAGTACTGAACTGAGGAGTTTTCAGAGCTTAGATATGTCTGCAAAACAGCAGGACAGAGGACTGAACACTGCAGATGTTTTTACAAGACAGATCACAGCTAGAACGCTCAAATAATGACTTCAGAAGAGAGCGTTGGAGAGTTTTATGTAGGTGAATGAAACCATGTTACCACATTAAGCATCTGTTCTGTCGCTCTAAGCGCTTTCACCAGACACACCCCCAGCATTTCAGAGCAGAAAGTACTGCTTATTTTTTTTATCTCTGTACCTTCCTTTCTTATATACACTGAACACATTTCAAAACATGGATACTCACTGCAAAGCTTCTCTGAAGAACTGGTAAGCCCCATGGTTGTGTTTGAAAACTGTCAACATCACTTTCTTCATCTGTGTACTGGACAAAAAGCAAAAAAAGACAGATATATTTACATTGGTTTCAAATCATGAATTTTCTTCCTTGTCACAGCTGTAGCTTTTACCTGTTGGCAATGAGCTGTAGTATCTGGACGAGGAACTTGCCGAGCCCTTTCCTCCGCACTCTGCTCTCTAACTGCACCTCGTAGCTGGAGAATCAAGACGAGTTAAAACAAAAAGTAGTAAAATTAAAAACAGAAACTACAGATGAACTGTTCTTAAAATCGACAAACGTGTGCATCCATACCAATATAAAACCTCCTCCCCACACTCCACGTCGAATCGGAAGTGAGAGAAGGCCACGGGGGCGGAGTCGGCATCGCGGGCCAGCAGGTACCACGCTCTCTCGTCATTCATCTCCTCCCGCTTTTCCCTCTCCTTCCACCCCCACTCGCTCTGCTCGTACCTGTAGCAGAGAGAAAACAGGTCAACTCAACGGTGTCCTGACATGCTAATTTTACCCTCTCATTTCTCCCCATTGGCTGGCTGCCCTTGCCACTCAGAAAGGACCTGTTTTTAACAGGGAACAAATTACGTCTCGACTGACTGGGCACCATTTGCTATAAACTGAACTGAAGATGAACTGCAGTGATTTCTCTGCCTTTTATCTCAAATCTGTCTGCTTTACCTCTGCTCTTCTTTCCACATTCTCCTCATTGTGTGCAGTCATTTATAAAACTTACTCTTTCACTGGGCCCCATTTACATGACCACAAAAATGGGAGTAATCAGACATACTTTAGAAATGCGATAATCGAAAAACCCTGGTTTACATGTTTCAGTTCATTATCGGATTCCTTTCAGAGTACCTGCGCACATACGTAGTGATGCAAGACTCAAACTTCCTGTTATTTTCAAAACATCTGGTCTTGTCTTGTGGAACATGGCAACATCTAAGGTCTAATCCGGGAGATCACATTGCTTCAGCGCTACACCTTCTACAACAAGACCAGCACAGAACGGACTTCTTACAGCATCTGCATGTTGGCTCTGGTCAGTTCGAAGGCCCACTCCACAGACAGCGGGTTGAGGGAGGTCACTCTCTTACACTCTATCTGCAGGTTCAGCCTGGACAGGAGGACAAGTTAACAGGGTCAGCAATGTGTGTAGTAATAAGGCACTGTATAACAAAGTGAGAGAGGAAGAAATAGCACCAGCAGACCAACTCTTTCCTTCATGCAGCACATTAAACAAGTATCTATTTGATGAACTAGTGAAGTAGTCCTTTGTAGGCATACAAAGCGATGCGTACCCATTTCTGTCGTACTTTTTGAAGGCTGGGAAAGCAGCCAGTGGATCCTCCAGCTGTGAAAAGAAGGAGCAGAATTAGCCTTCAAAAAATAAAGTTATGTCCTTTCTAGGACCAAATCTTAATACACAAAACACTGCTGCCATAAGGATGAGTTATTTTTTGTTGTCTTACAGGATAGTGAGGTTAATACTGTATCTTTAGGGGCTGGTGGGTTGAACAAGACAGAAGATTTGAAGTCTTCACTGTTTTCTGACATTTGGAGACAAAACATTAAGCAAAATAACAGGTAAATGAATTGCTAATAAAAATAATCATTACACACACCGCTATATGTCTGTATTGTCATTAATAATTCTCTTCTTTTATGTACAGCTAATTTTCCAAAAATAGAGTCTAAAGTCTAATTTAAGTGTCCCTCAGGCTCTGGGGCCAAAATAGTCCAAATGAGGCTCATGCAGGCAGGAAAATAACAGGGTTATTAGTGTAACAGTCAGTCATAATAAGCATCCACAGAGTGTGTTGTACACTCACCCTGAGAGTATATATGACATCAGATTAAGAATAAGATACCACTTTCATTGAACAGGTTTTGAGACACTGAGCAGCTAATACCTTCCATTTGTCCCGGTATTTTGCAGGTTATGCCGTTAGTTATTTTGGCATCTGCACACGTTTTAGAATAAATTTTGACGCTTAAAAAAACCAAACATTTTTAAGATCACAGCAAAGCAAATCTAATATCCTTCTCACTACAGGCCAAATGCTGTGCATTTATGTGTAAATAAATTACAATATTAAAACTGATTTTACATTATCTCCTATATGGAGACGTACCTTTATATAAGTAACATATTTAAAATCATAAATTAAACTATTAAACAATTTACTATTTATTCATAAACTAGCAAATTGGCCAGACTAGAACAAAACCATAAACAACTAATTTTTTTAGGATGTAATTGCAATTTGCTTGTAATCCCTCATTTGGAGAACACAAATATAAAGTCCAGTTCTAGTGCAGATGAATGTAATGAAACATCTGCAGAAATGACAAATATCACACTTTGTGTCTTCCACAAAGACTCTTGGGGCTGTCTACAGCGTGACATTAATTCTGATTATTTCTGTCTGTTACCTTCAGGGACATAAAAAAAAAAGCAGGTGCAGGCCTGTGGGGACCGAGGCTGAACATACAGTGAAAAAAACACTCAACTCTATCAGTGTCATAGAACAACTAATTTTATAGAGTATTTTAAGTTTTTTAAGCTGTAATATTTAAATTATGGCCTTAAATGAAGTTTTTGTACATTTTTAAGGATATGCGGAGACCCTGCATATTGGAAAACTTCTCTCCAAAGCTTTCTGCAACACCACAAACTCTTACACAATGTACAAACATCCTGTGGCGTAGTATAAATTACTCTGCTACATTTAAATAAGGTGGTAAAAATGCATAGTCTATGTAATGTGCAGGAACAGCATTATTTTTAAAAATCATGATGTCCCTACTTTTTACTGAGCCATTCCCAGTAACAAATGCTCACAAGAGACACTTCAAACAGCTGCTCTTGCATAGTGGCCCTCTGACTCATTGGGCCCCTGGGCCTGTGCTCAGTAGCCCTGTACAGAAATCCATCCATACCCCTTTGCCATTTTAACACCAAGGAGAACCTACTATTTTTAAAGCAGTGAATGCCCCATTTGTTCATTTGAAACAATAGTCTAAGTCAGTATTCATCTCTGTGGGAAGCAGCACAAACAAAAATAAATGTTACTTTGGGGACATTTCTTGCATTCCTTCTCAATGCAACAGTGGAGAGGGGCGGGGCGAGGGGGGGATGGCATGAAACACAAAGTGCCCCATTTTGGGACAAAGTGACACAGAAAAGTAACAAGCCTGTTCAGAGCTTGTTGAGGAAGCAGCTCCAGCTCAGATCTTGGGCTTTGTTCTTTTCTAGTCTTCAGGAGGGTTTACTAATGCTCCTGCACAACTCCAAGCTGCAGGAGGTGTCTGCTGCATGGCTAAGAATTAATAATGCTGATTAATTATGCATAAAGAAACATATGGCAGTGTATTTGGCTTTTCCTGTCATGTGCATATCAATTACAAGTGCAAATGGGGCATCCCCAGGTTTTGGAGTCATTTGTAACTGTAATGATAAAAGTCGCAGCTCACAGTAGAGGTTTTAAGTGCTTAATGCAATTTGAATCCATCTGAAAGGCTGAAACAGCATATAACAATGGCCCAGTAGTGATTCATGATGAGGTGATGTGAAGCACTTACAAAGAGTGCATTTATTTTCAATGGCAATGCAAAGCCATTATCAACTGCCAGAACCAAACGACCAGAATATGTCTCATTTTATGGCAGTCGGCAAACTCCTCAATCTGTTTCTTCAACGAGATAATGTGGGGGGTAAAAAGCTACCAAAAAATTCATTCCTGCCCCCAACCTTCCCTAAAATACCCCCCAGTCTGATGACAGCTGCTTCTCCCACCTTGTTGGCTGCGTCCACCTTGGCGCAGACAGCGTCCATAGCCGCCCTCTCCTCCAGACGCCGGGCTTTCTTCTCCTTTGCTCTGTTGGACTTCCTCTGAACACACAACAGTAGCAGACATGGATGAAAAAGGAAACAGGAGAAGTGAAAATAGACAGGACAAACGGTGACAACACAGATAAAGAACAATAGAAGAAAATGACAGAGGGAGAAGATACAACACATCGGAATTAGATCATTTTTCCCCGTTACTCGTTACTCTCTTGTTAGGCACATCTCACTGACAGACCGTTAATTATATGTGTGTAGTAATAAAAAAACCTGTGTGTGTAGACTTATTATAAATACAATAAAATCACATCTGTACATAATCCTCACCCAAAGCAGACAACCAATTTACCTAATTGGGAACATTTCTTTTTTTCTTCTGTCACATAATCAATCCCCTTCTCTATTTCACATGATCAATTATACATTCAGACTGATCCTTTCTGTCTAGGTATTAAATGTAGGGCTGTAAGTATAATTTATTATTCACCGGCTCAGTTCTTCATTGTGTCTTTAGTTGAACTGATTTCAAACACCATAGTACTGCAGTGAAAAGGAATTCC
This sequence comes from Sandelia bainsii, assembly GCA_032362345.1. Taxonomy (NCBI): domain Eukaryota; kingdom Metazoa; phylum Chordata; class Actinopteri; order Anabantiformes; family Anabantidae; genus Sandelia; species Sandelia bainsii. Next base: position 13,304,289 of record JAUMHL010000011.1, read on the forward strand.
AGTATCGTGGGTAGAAAAGCATAAGACGACTGAAACCTGGTCCAAACCCAGGTTCAGAGGTGGTAAGTAATTAAGTACACTTACTCAAGTACAATTTTGATGTATTTGTACTTTGACATATTTCCATTTTATGTTACTCTTCTACATTTATTTAACAGCTTTAGTAATTAGTTACTTTTTGCAGACGTAGAAAATTGGAAATTATTGGATTAACAACATGTCAGTACAGAAACGGCTGAAATCAGCTCCATCTTCACTAGCTGCGGATTTTGTCTAGTTGCTATAGTAACACAAATCTTTAAACTTATTTTTTATTAATTACTATAAAATTTATCTGACACAGCTGTCTTTAATAGTGTGTGGAACAACTAGAATGACTTGATGTAGCATCAAATTCAATAATATTTAAACAAATAATGTTTTCTTAGTGGAGTAGTTGCACTTGTGTACTTTAAGTACATTTTAAAGCATGTTCTTAGTACTTCAGCTAAAGTAAAGACTTTGAAGTGGCACTTCTACTTGTAGTATTTTGTTAGTCAAGTACTTTTACTTAGGTGCTGAGTTTGTCTATGCAGATCAATAGAGTATGTCATTATTATCACTTCTACCATCTCTGCCCTTGTTTGAAGAAAGGGAACATACCAAAATGTCAAATGCCAAATTTATTAGCCATTCAGCTGCTCCTCAAAATGTGATTAAAGAAGGAATGTCAGAGATAATTAGCTGCACCAGGATTTAGCTGTATTTATAGACCCTTGAATATGGTTTATATGTAGTGTTGTGTGTTTCTCTGTAGGTTCAGACCTCATTTAAAGCAGCATTTTATCACACACACACACACAAGCATTACAACTCACACTAAATGACACGTGAACAGGACAGACTTCAAACTTCAGAACAAGCAGAACCATCAAAGCAAGACGAAGGTCAGCCATGAAGAACAAATGGCACGAGTTACACAACACTACAACTTATTGCTATTCTAAACATGACTACCCTGCTGTCTATAAAAGCAATAAGCTTCAAAAGAGCACTCATATTCACATCAGTAAATTTTATCACCACTATTTTTCTCTTCCGTGTGAAACAGTGGAGTGTTTATATCGCTGATGTTGCATAATTGCCCTCAGTGTGGGATTGGACTATTGGAAAAATTCTCTGAGACTGTAATTTAGTCTGCTCCCAGCTTGATGTCCAAATGCTGGTATCAGCAGTGGTGCAGCCATAATTCACATAAATTACTTTTAACTTTGCCTTGCAACAGAGAGAACGCACACTTCATCATAAATAGTGACTATTAGCTGCCTTAGAATGACATCTGTAATTTATTAAGAAGTTTAATGGGCGCTCACTCACAACAGGAGTGGCCTTACACACTTAAATTTAGGGGTTTTAGCTGGTAAAAGGAAACCACCTCATGACATAAACTACAGAAAACCTCAGAACAAGATGCATCAGGATCTGGGTGGCTCACTGAATTATTGAACCCCACACAAAACGATTACTTGTTATTAGTTAATCACTTAATGAGTGGACTGAGAGGCATTTTTCTGAACAATAAATCAATAGTGGAAAATAATCACCATGAGCATACATGTACTGCTAGTATAACATTTAGCAATACCCAGGCTGGGAAAGTCCATCTGCTCGCATCATCGAGTTTGCAGTGACATGTTTACAAGTGGAGAATGGCGCACTGATGCTCCCCAGACAAACAAGTAGGAAATAGTTAAATTCCTTCATCAGATCCAGACATGAACAGAGGAGGTAACAATTATGAGAAGAAATGCAGTGAAGTGCCAACTTTAGCTCAGAGCATTAACTCTGTACCAAGCACAGAGAGCCTCTCTGCAGGCTGAACAGGGGCTGTGGAAACACGTGGACTGGTTTATCTGGAGTCAAAGTGGAGGATAAAGTCAAGTCTGCTCATAGAAGCTAGCTAAAGATACACACAAATAACTCCAGTGTTTCCAGTATGTGTGCGGGCCTGGCTGGTGCTGAGAAGTGTATTAATGACATCCAACAAGCCTGAATCTATTATAACCACGTTGGCTAATGCATCACAGTCTTGCTTGATGGTAAAAACCGAAAACGAACACACACACACACACACACACAAGTGATTAGCATTATTAGATAGCCTAGCATAGCACTCGTCGTGAACATGGCATTCCTGAGCGGCTAACACACAGCAGAAGTTAGCCAACTGTGCACCGCGCAGTAATAAGACTGAAAACGCCATATAAGGTTATATGTAAACCAATGCTAACATTACAATGCTAGCTCGGCTATCTGGAGGCTGCTACTCGGCTAACGCAGCCCGATAAGCCCCAGTGCCAACCCACACCTTTAGCTACATCCATCCACCATGGTCTCTTTCTCTCTCTATCCCTCCTTCCTTCTTTCATTCTTTCCCTCCTCTCACCATCACGCATCCACCAGCCCAAAACATCCACCTTTCATTGTTATCACCTCACATCGAGAGATAAAAAAACAAAACAGATAAAACTCACCCCCATTTTGCAGCTGTGTCTTAAGGATCCCCTCTGGAGAAATACACCTCTATTGTTCCTGTGCTGTTGCTGTTGCTGTTGCTGTTATCAGTATCGTGACTACAGACAAGGGGCCAGATTAATATGACAATGACAGATAGTTGCTAACGAGGCTAGCTGGCTATATCACCGAGCGACGGCTGCGAGAGAAACAGCGCGTACACGCAAATGTGGATTAAAACGTAGCTGTTTTATCTCTCTTCGAGTCGGATTGGCGCCAAGAGTGCGGGCTGCATTTATTACAGGTCCTTCTCCTTTGCCATTTTCTTTCCTCTGCTCTCCGCCGCGTCCAAGTGCGCTGCATTCACTGCTCCTCAAGAGCTCGGACTTTTCAGACTTCCAAAAAAAAAAAATGTAAAGGATAGTTTCACAGTTTTTTTGAGTCTGTCTTAAAAGAGCTTGTTGTCCTTACCAGATCAATCCAAAACATATGAATAACTGGGGATAAATTACAGGCTTTCCTCTGTGCAAAAAAAGCAAAAACAATTAGTTACAATACGAATATATTGCATAGATTTATCATTTTTAGTACACAATTTCCTCTTTTTGATACTAATCTTATACTGACACTGCCCAAGGAAACACAAAGGAGGGAATTTAATACTAACAATACAGTAGTTCAACTTTGGAAACTTGATTTGCTTATCTATGAAGCCGAAGCCTTGCATTATCTTTAGACAGAAATTTAAACTTTTGAAAGTACCCTAAGTCAAAAGTGTAACTACAGTGAGTACAGCCCTATCATGAAAGTGTATGTTCCTGTCATTGTTAAATTAAGTTAAAAGTCATAACAGGACATTTATTATCATTAATTATGGTTAGACAGCTCTTAAAAATACAGCTCTTAAAACAAGTACAAATAATAGACTATATTTTTCAGTAAATTCCAAATCATAAAAGTTATCCTAACTAGACATAGCAACAGTTTATGTTGGTTAACTCTATAATTCTGCGATATCCTTACTATTCTGCTTACACAGTAATGTGATTACCAGTCCTATTAAAAACTTGGCCATTATTTCCAGAAGAAAACTACTTGGCAGCGGTGGGATTCGAACCCACGCCCCCGAAGAGACTGGAGCCTTAATCCAGCGCCTTAGACCGCTCGGCCACGCTACCACATGAGAAAAAGAGACCGTATGCTGAGTATGTGTATGTGAGTATTCTGACAGCCAGTAAAAGCAGCACCGCTTTAGCGCGAGTACAGTTTCCGTGTTTGGAGAGTGACGACAGACCCTCCAGGGTTGGACATGACCAGGAAACACGCTGTACTTCACACTGTTGAAGGACAACCTTTGGTCTCTGCTGTTTGACAGAATAAAATTGATTATCATGGACTCATCATTATAACCAGCAGCATCTGTTATGTAATATAATACATATACATTAATCTGGTTACAACAACTTCAGTTACAATCTATGCAGGCCCTGTGCTATATGTTTTGTGTTGCATTTACTATAGATCCACATGTCTGCAGGTTTATGTTTTTACAGCTCCCATGCACAAGGGTTGAGCACTGGATCCACCATTTACTGAGAATGATGTACTACAACAGACTAAAATGAACTATTTCACTGACTGATCTTCCAATTCCACTTTGTAATTACCAAACAACACACACTTACATTTGTGGATGTGTTTTTCAAAATGCATTATTATTTCAGTAAAGTCTAATGTTCAAAGTAAAGTTTGAATAATGAGTCAGATTAATGGGAAACACCACACTGGTATGGAATTTACATTGATTTCCACTAAACCAGTGATTTTAGGTAATATTTAGACTACATACACAAACTACTGTCTCCCAAGGCTGGTACAGTAGAAAACACACCAACATGCTACATAGGCTGCATGAATACATCTAATGGCGCTTTTTAAAAGTTGGTTCACTTAAAGAGGTTAAGACTATTTTTAACTAACTATTTTTGTTTTGTTTGTTTTAGTTATCTAAAATCAAAATCAGATAATGTCAGAAAAATCTCCAGTATCACAGAAGTTGTCCTATTGTTTACTGTGCAAGGACGAGCTGGACGACCTGTCTCTATGTAACCTCGTGATGATTAAACAAAACAAAGAGATAATCCACTGGACAAATTGGCCACAATAAGACAAGCTACAAACTGTATATTTCAAAGCATGTAGTGTATTTTATGGTGGATTTTCCCTTTAACACCATATTGTGTATATTTAGAAGCAAAGCAAACCACCATGAGTAAAAATAAATGATATAATTAGGTCAATTTTATATTTTCTAATTTAAACAGATACGAAAGGGATACCAGTATTTTTATAAAAGCGATCTCGGGGTGGTGGGCCTGCCTGGACTTCACAGTACTTCTACAATCCCACAGCCATGGCTATATTTAGCATATTTTTCACAACATACCAAATATCTCATAGCTTCCAAAACAAACTGTGAGGGTTTGTGATAGAAGATTCATGAAAAGTTCTCAGGAGTTCTCGTTACAGTTATTTACTTGTCATTGCATTACAGGATTTCACTGAAATTAACACATCATATGTGAAGCAACTCAGTTTTCTAAGATGTTTAGTCCGTACTTAAATATGACAATTTCTTCTCACTGTATAAAGTAATTAAAAACCCCAGAGTGAAATTGGCCTCTGGCAGTTCAGGACTTGAGGCGCAGTGAGTAGAAGTGACCACTTGGTGGCGATGTGAAGTGAGAAATCACTCAGCTCTGTGAGAAGCCCTTTATTTTTTCCAATCCTACAATTAAGCTCCAGACAGGGCACATAATGACAAGCTATAGGAAATATAGGCTTTTATTTGAACTTTTACTGCCTCTGCTTCCATTTTAAGCAAAATTTTCCCCATCTTTGTTCTAACAAATGTAGTAAAATACAAAAAGCAATAAAAGCATTAATCAGTGTATGTCATAATAGCAAACTTTTACCTCTATGAGAATATTATACAAATATATTATACAAATATTATAAATATAATTTGGGTAAGATAAAAAATTAATGAGACAGAAGTTCTGAATTACAGTTTTTTCTAGTAATATAGATTATCATCCCACAAACATTGTGGGTGATATGTTTGCACAAACATTGGGCATAGCAAATAAATTTTTTTGTAATGTCCTTAAAAAGAAAGAATGCACAGGTGCACTGAGCAACATAAACAACAACAGCTGATGACAGAAGGACTATGAGAGCTGACAAGTAAAAACCCCAAACAACAGTAATGTCACCAACAACCTCACAATCCACCATTCAAGACTTCAAGACTTTATGACCAGAAATACAGTGGCCATCCAACAAAATGCAAATCTCTCGTCAGCAGTGAGAATAAGAAAGTCAGGTGGAAACAAGTACAGAGATGAGCCACAAAAGTTCTGGAACAAAGTTTTCTGGACTGATAACAACAAGATTAACATCTACCAAGGGGATGGAAAGCCCTAAATGTAAATTATATGCTTATGATCCAACCTGTACAAACTCATCTGTGAAGCATGATGCTGGTGTCATGGCCGCTTGTGGAACAGACTCAGTGGCGGCTGGTGAAATTATTCAAGTCAGTTTTCAGATGCGCTCTAACCACATATCACCACTAGTATAAGCCAAAGTACCATTCTCATGCATCATACTACTTTAAAAAATTAAATTAACATTAAAATACACGGTCTGGTATGTCTTTATAGTCATTTACTATTTATAAGTAAATTTCACCCATCTCTCCTTCAACTGAGAACATGCAGTCAAGTAGCTCATTCTGCACTGTCTCAAATGTCCCTTAAACACAGTAACAGTCTGCAGGTACTGCTGCA
>JAUMHL010000011.1:13310732-13321148 GCA_032362345.1 Sandelia bainsii
GGAACAGGAAATACGTCACACGACCGTTCAGTCGCGGTAAACGAGTGAGAGAACATTTTTAAACTACACTTGAATGCCGATTATACACAGTACACATGGACTGTATAATGTATAGCTCGTTTATTCAAATTTTTATGTTTTTTAAAAATTATTTTATGTGATTCCTATCTTCTTCTACTTCATGTGAGACAGGTGGGGCGGCGCCCCAGCGCCATCTATTGACAACCCGCCACTGTTGATGATGTAACTCATCCTGATAGCAGCAGGATGAATTCAGAGATGTACAGAAACAATTTTGTCTGTAATTTACAGAGAAGCCAAGTAAATCACCAGACCAGTTGAACAAGTATTTAACGTACCGAAGAGGAGGCTGAAGGGAGAAACCATCCCAAAAACTTCCCTAATGCAGTTATTACAAAAAAGGGATTTCCTTCCAAATATTTTTATATTATATATATTTTACCTCCTTCTCCCTGGCCACCTCCTCCAGCTACTCTGGGGGGACCCTGAGGCATTCCCAGGCCAGCCAGGATTTACAATCCCTCCAGCGTGTCCTGGGTCTGCCCTGGGGCCTTCTCCCAGTGGGACATGCCCAGAACACCTCCCCAGGGAGGCGTCCAGGGGGCATCCTAACCAGATGCCCAAACCACCTCACCTGACTCCTCTCCACACGGAGGAGCAGCGACTCTACTCTGAGTCTCTCCCAGATGACCGAACTTCTTACCCTATCTCTAAGGGAAAGTCCAGCCACCCTGCGGAGAAAACTCATTTCGGCCACTTGTTTCCACGATCTTGCTCTTTCGGTCACTACCCATAGCTCGTGGCCATAGGTGAGGGTAGGAACGTAGATCAACTGGTAAATCGACAGCCTCGCCGTTTGGCTCAGCTCTCTTTTTACCACAACAGACCGGTGCTTAGGCCTCATTACTGCGGATGCCGCACCGATCCATCTGTCGAACTCCCACTCCATTCGGCCCTCACTTGTGAACAAGGCCCCGAGATACTTGAACTCCTCCACTTGAGGCAGCACTTTGTCCCCAACTCAGAGAGCATTCCACCCTTTTCCGGCTGAGAACCATGCCTCGGATTTAGAGGTGCTGACTCTCATCCCCGCTGCTTCACACTCAGCTGCGTACAGCTGCAGTGAGAGCTGGAGGTCGCTGTCCAGTGAGGCCAACAAAACCATATTATCGGCAAAAAGCAGAGATGAGATTCTGAGGCCACCAAACAGGACCCCCTCCACCACTTAGCTGCACCTAGAAATACTGTCCATAAAGCTTATGAACAGAATCAGTGACAAAGGGCAGCCCTGGCGGAGTCCAACCTCAACAGGAAACAAGTCCGACTTATTACCGGCAATGCGAACCAAGCTCCTGCTCCTCCTGTACAGGGACTGAATGGCTCGTAGCAACAAGCCCACCCCACAGGATCCCCCGAGGGACAGGTCGAATGCCTTCTCCAAATCCACAAAACACATGTGAACTGGTTGGGCAAACTCCCATGTTCCCTCCAGGATCCTGGCCAGGGTGTAGAGCTGGTCCAGTGTTCCACGACTGGGACTGAATCCACATTGTTTCTCTTGAATCTGGGATTCGACTATCGACCGAACTCTCTTCTCCAGCACCCCTGCATAGACCTTACCGGGGAGGCTAAGGAGTGTGTTCCCTTATGGTTGGAGCACATTCTCCGGTCACCCTTCATAAAAAGGGGGACCACCACCCCAGTCTGCCAGTCCAGAGGTACTGCCTCCGATGTCCATGCAATGTTGCAGAGACGTGTCAACCAGGACAGCCCCACAACATCCAGAGCTTTGAGGAACCCAAGGTAGACCTCATCCAGCCCAGGGACCCCTGGAACATGGCCCATTCAGACTCAATGTCCTCCGCCTTCTTCCAGATGAGATTGAAGTTCTGCTAAAGGTGGCAGTTAAAGATCGTTCTGATGGGTTCCTCTGCCAGACGTTCCCAGCAGACCCTCAGTATACGTTTGGGCCTGCCTGGTCTGTCCGGCAGCCTCCCCCGCCATCTGATCCAACTCACCACCTGGTGGTGATCAGTTGACAGCTCCGCCCTCTCTTCACCCGAGTGTCCAAGACATAAGGTCGCAGATCCGATGACACAACTACAAAGTCGATCATTGAACCCCGACCTCTGGCATCCTGGTGACAAGTACACTTAAGGACGCCGTTATGCTCGAACATGGGGTTTGTTATGGACAATCCGTGACCAGCACAGAAGTCCAGCACAGAAGCAACTGAACACCACTCGAGTTCAGATCGGGGATCGTTCGGGGATCGTTCCTCCCAATGACACCTCTCCAGGTTTCACTGTCATTGCTGACATGAGTGTTGAAGTCTTCCAGCAGGACAATATAGTCCCCGGGAGCAGCGCTTCACAGCACGTCCTCCAGGGACCCCAAGAAGGCTGGGTACTCCGAACTGCTGTTCGGTGCATAAGTGCAGGAAACAGTCAGAGTCATCGCTCCAACCTGATGGTGCAGGGAAGCAACCCTCTCATCCAACGGGGAGAACCCCAACATATAGGCCCCCGAGCCGGGGGGCCAAGAGCTAGCCCACCCCTGCCCGACACCTCTCACCATCAGCTACTCCAGTGTGGAACAAAGTCAGACAGCCTCTCTCGAGAGGGTTGGTTCCAGAGCCTAGACCATGCGTAGAGGTGAGCCCGACTATACTGTATCTAGTTGGTACCTCTCAACCTCCCGCACCAGTTCAGACTCCTTCCCCGTCAGAGAGGTGACATTCCATGTCCCTAGAGCCAGTTTTGGCAACCGAGGGTCAGGACACCAGGGCTCCCGCCTTCGGCCACCACCCGTAACACACTGTATATACAAGTTTAAATGACTTTAATTTACTAAAGATTAAAAAAAATGCCCACTTAAAATTTGGGGGATCTGATTTCTGATTTAATATATGTAGCTGTAAATACCACAAAATAAAATCTTTCTTTTACATTTTAGGTCAGAATGATGGCTCAGTGGGTAGAGCAGTCATGTTTAAACCTGAGGGTGAGTGGTTTGATTCCCAGCTACAAGTGTTCTTATACACCAAAACCCTGTACTTGTGCCGATATGTACTGTCTGGCAGCTGTCCAACAACAATTTCCCCAAGGGGATCAATAAAGTATCAATTAATGTTACTTTCACCTCCCAGAAAATCCTGAAGGAGAATGTCCTGCCATCAGTTGGTGACCTCAAGCTTGAGCACATTTGGGTTCTGCAGCAGGACAATGATACTAAACACACCAGCAACTCCACTTCTGAATGGCTGAAAAAAATCAATATTAAGGTTTTGGAGTGGCCTAGTCAATCCAATGTAACTGAATTACAATAATTCTGCAAAGAAGAGTGGGCCAGAATTCCTCCACAGTAATGTGAAAGACTCATTGCCAGTTATTGCAAACACTTGGTTGCAGTTGTTGCTGCCCAGTGTGGAACAACCAGTTATTAGGTTTATGGGACTTTTTCACACAGGGCCAGGCAGGTTTGGACAGTTTTGTTCCCTTAACAAATGAGATCATCATTTACTCAGGTTATCTTTGTGTAATATTAAAATATGTTTGACGATCTGAATAAAGAAACGGGGAGATGCATTTACACAATACTCTACTCATTTATGCGTAGCCAAGTTAACACATAAAACATAAAATTTAGTTATTAATGTGATAACACTGTATTATGTGCATGTCTGTATTGTGTTCAGTTTGTGGCAAAAAGAGAAGGTTAAACCTTCCAATCCCTTCTAGATATTGAGTTTTACTGTAATAAGAGCAGAAGAGAAACAAAATGGAAATGTTACAATGTTTAATTTTGTAGTTAATAAATAGATTTTTACACATAAAGCAGTAGGGTCAGCAGGACTCCAAAACAAAGTGATTGAATATTATTTATTCTATAGATCGTTTGCTATGACTGTGAGTTGGTGGGATACGGGATGGCCACCTTCACAGGCCTATCCACTTTTCATAATTCAAATAAATGTCTTAAATAAAGGTCTCTCTCTCTCTCTCTCTTTCTCACACACACACACACACACACACACATGCACACACGGAGCAGCCCTCCCCAGCACGCAGATGGCCCAGTCTCTAAGCCCCGCCTACAGTCTTTTGTCTTGCAGGAATCTGTCTCTCAGCTGTTGGTAGAAAAACTATTTATTTCATGTGTCAGAAGGGGGCGCGACGAGGCCCAGAGAGTTGATCCAGAGGCCTGATGCTCATTGTATAAGTGTCTGTGTCTCGGTCCTTGCACACAGCCGAGACTGACAAACATCATCGTCTTACAACCGACTCTTAGTCTTTTTAGAAACATTTTTTCCTCGTCTTCGTCTGTGTAGATATGTAAGTATAGTATGTAAGACTTTCTGTACATTCTCTGTGGTGTGTGTTTGTTCATAGGACTAGATAATGAAATTCAAGCTGGTCCCCTCCCACCTCCTCCCACACATACACTGGTATACACACGCACGCACACACACACACACACACACACACACACACTCACACACACACACATTCATACATCTACACATATCCCTCACTTCAGCTCAGCTATGCAGACCAAAAAAGAATTGGGACGAAGAGGATGAGGAGGACGGAGAAGAAGGATGAAGATGGATAGGATGGGAGGAGATGAGAAAGCGGAAAAGCGTGGCAGGGGGAGGATGCGAGAGGGAATCAACAGATGCAGGGTGGAAAGAACCAGAGGAGTATGGTGGATGAGGATGAGGCCTGTCTCAACACAGCGAGCCCTGCAGTGCAGAATCATACCACATAGACTGGACACTCTACAGTCTCTACGATACAGTGATGTAATAGCGTGCAGCATATGTGCATTTGGTCTATATCTGTTGCTGTATCCACGTAGCTGTAGATCTACTGCATATCTGTACAATAATTCGAGATAATTTATGGCTGGTTATATTAAAACAGCACACCTTCCTCTAAAATAACACAGAAAAAGTAAAATAATTGAATTAATCTGGAATTAAGTGACGTGTTTTAGCCCCATTTTGTAGTTTTAATGTTTTTTCATAGACTTTCCCTCAATAGCACAATTCAAGAAGAATATAATGAGCACTGAAGCACAGAATATCAGCAGCAGTGATGCAAACATACTGATAATAAGGACGTTGTTGTGCATTGCAAGCAGTGGGACCTCGTGTAAGATGGCAATGTTGCCGCAATGTTGATGATAGCATTGATATTGATGTCCCCCAAAGGTTGATGATGATAACTTATCACAATCTTAAGATCAAAATTTCCTCTTGATGAAGCTTTCACCCATAACAAGGTAACCACAGCATGGACTCCCATGATATTTGCATTGCAAAGCCTGTTCATGATCCCCAGTAGATGAATCAGGATGTTTTTGGTGACAACAAAATTTTTCCACTGTATCATCATAATTAGGACCACATTTCCATTTGAAAATAGGGAATATAAGAGTCAGTTTGGTAGCCTCAGTATTTATTGAGCACAGTTATACTCCCAAGAGGGTGATCCCTCAATTTTTCTATATTCTCACTGTCGTTATCACTAACCTCACAGGTCAAAAATACCAAATTTGCACACAGGATATTTCATAACTTAACAGACAGATTGCCAAAGATTGTAACTACACTAAAGGGACGAAATATTTGCTTTTCTTGATGCCACTGGCTTTTCCTTTAACACAATTTTACAGTTTACAGTGTCTCCAAAAAGTCTGTCAATATCTTGTTTGTTCTTTACAGCACTTTTGTTTTGTGTAGGTTATGTTGAACACTACAGCTTACATGCATACCTTGTGATATAGTAAACACATTATTGTTCAACATGAAAAAGACAATTATCAACAGACACACAAATTGATTAAGTGACACATGATCTTTTACATCTGTATATATTTCAGTTTGAAAATACACACTCTGATTTGTCCTTGTGTCAGACATATAATGAGTCATATTCTGTGTTTCATAAGGTGGAATATGTGCAAACATAATAAGATAATAAGTTTGCAAAGGCAGAGAGAATCATTTCACTGTGTCTGTGTTAAAGTGAGAATTGTGCACAAATAGTTTGTTCTATCACATGTGATTCTACACTAATGCATCTCCTGAGATAACAGAGAAAGACTTTTCTGATTTCAGTCTTCACAGGAGGGAGAGATGAAGGGATAGGAGTCAGGGTGAGGTGCAAGGAAAGGAGGGTGAGTTATGTGGAGAGAAACTGGGAAGTGAAACAACAGAGGAGACAGACACATTTTACCTCGACAAAAGTGAGAAGAGCAGACAGGCAAGACGAGGGAGTGAGACAGGTGGAGAGAAAAGAGGGAAGGGACGGCAGGGTGAGGAAAGAAGTGGAAACAGGAGAGAGCTAAAGGCAGCGTGGGAGGGACACTCACTTCTGAGAGATCGAAGAGAAACCAAGCGAGAAGAGGAGGTAAGGAGAGATAGACAGAGTGATGAATGGTGAGGAGGACAGAGGAGGAGGACAGAGGGAGGAAGAGAGAGGAGGAGGATAAAAGGGGAGAGCTTAGAGGTGAAGAGAGAGGGGGAGGAGGGGAGAGAAGTAGCAGTTGTTCATTAGTGAGGATGTGTTAGAGACTGGAGGACTGAGCGAAAGGAGAGACAGTGGAATGGTGAGTTTCATGGACACTGACTAATGAGAGGAGAGGACGGGAGGAGACAGGGGAGAGGAGAGGAAGGGAAGAGGTGGCAGGGGTGAAAATGAGAGGAGAGACAGAGGAAGAGGAGGGAGAGGAAGAGGAGAGGTTGGCGGGGGGGGGGGGGGGGGGGCGGGGGGTGNNNNCTGGAGGTGAGCGAAGCAAAACTGCTTCACTGTGTCACCATAGGGGTAGGATGGGGGGAGGGGAAGGAAGAATTTGCACGTACGCACACACACTGTTGAGACTCAAAGCGACATGAGAGAGACAGGAAGGAGGAAGAGGAGGAGGATGAGGAGGGGTGAGGAAGGAGATGAAGAGGAGGAAGGAGGGGAGGGAGGCAGGAAAGACACAGTAGAGGAGTCATCACTGAAGAGAGGTAGTGAGAGGGGTGTTGAAGAGCCGACAAGGGAGAGGGAGAAATATTAAGGAGTGGAGGAAAGCTGAGGAGGCAAAGGAAATAGATGAGGAGAAATGAGGGAGGCAGGGGGGGAAGGAGGAGAAACAAACAAATAGGGGGGCACAAACAGAGTGGAGAGGGGGAGGAAGAGTAGAATTAGGGCAGATATGCAGAATGTAGAAGGAAGGGGGAAGTGGGAGGAGGGACAGGGAGAAAGTAGTGAAAGAGGAGAAGACAGAGGGGCAAAAAGAAGGAAATGAAAAAGAAGGATAGGAAGCAAGCAAATAAACGAGGTATAGAAAGGAGCAGGAAGCATGAGCAAAATGTGGAAAACAAACAAGAGAGATCACAATGGAGATAAGGTGGGAAAATGAGAACTGGGATGATGAAGAGGAGGTGGGGAAAAGAGGTGGAATAGAAAAAAGAGAGGAAGTGGAGAGAGAGAGAAAGAGCTGGAGGAGTGCGTAACAGGCTGTTACATGTCAGCAGCAGGCACTCGTGAGGGTTACATCAGGTTCTGTGTGTGCATGTGTTATCGTGGGGGGTTATTGTGTTTATTACCAGCATCAGGTGTGACAAACGCTGCTACAACATCATGAAACACTCCTTATTCTGCTCAAACACACCCTCTCCACCTGTGCGCTCACACACAGATGCACAGATTGATGCACACACATACACACACACACAGACACACAAGGCAGAACTCTTTGAATTGCAAGGAAAGTACATTGAGGCTATTTATCTGAGTCATTGTCAGTTCATGCACAAAGTCACGTGCACTCTCTCCCATACTCTGGCATTCACATACACACACACGCACACAGACACACACAGTTCAGTTGTGCCACACTCTCCTGCCCTTTTCTCCACCATGCATACATCAGTACAAGTCTGGACAGCCTGCCTCAGCACAGAGATGCACAGCTGACGAATCCCTCCGCCGACACACTGGCAAGTAGTCCCTAATTTATGGGATTTTGATGGACGGCAGATTAAGAGTTAATGACAGATACTCATTCTATAAAATGAAGCATCCTCTGATTTCGCTCGCTATTTCAACGAGATTACAATAATAGTTAGTAGTTGTAGGTATGTAGTTTTTATATGTTTTTGATTTTTTTGTTTACCAAAGCTTTTTATTGTTGCGTGCCGGCAAAAGAAGCGCTGAAATGTGTCAGATGACGCGTTAGCAACAAAAATATAAATTGAGGATTAGGCCACACTTTCTAGTTTAACAGGACTAGTTTTTGTCAATCCAAACGGCTGGTTGGTTGGGAGAGGCGAACGCATCGGGGCGGATGTCCACTTCACTTTTCTCCGGGTGTTGTCCGTCTCCCCGGCACACACACTCACGGCTGCTTCCATCTCTCTCCATGCAGTTCACTTCATTGTACTGACTGTGCTCATCAATTAGGCAAGAATTAAGCCGTGTGAGGTGTGATAGTTATCTTTTAGCACTTCGGAGAGGACTCTGAACCGCGGACAAAGGCGCTTATAAGTTTTGAGTGCGGGAAAGCGGAGAGAAACGAAACACAGGTACAGTGTGACTGTTATCTCGACTTCCAAGTGTTAACGTTACTAATGTAACGCGAGCGTACTAGCCGCAAGCTAACTGGCTAACGTTAGCATCCAAACGACCAACTAGATTTGACTTCAGAGTGCACTTCGGTGGGGGGGGGAGAAATGTGGCGTTAATTTTGTTGTCCAGCCTCCAGAAATTAATTAAGCCGTCCAGACGGTACCAAATTGTAGCGTAACAGACCGCCAACTTGACTTATTATGACCCAGAAAGCGAGTTTTTACTCCCGTGCCAGCAGCAGACAGTAGCGTTAGTAGTAGTAACAGCAACGTAAGCGTGGGGAAAACAAAAGGACTTCAAAGTCTGACAGACAGCACAGATGACGGCTGAGGAAAACTGGAAATATTGATTTATCGAACACATTTGGCTCAGATAAAAAAAAAACTGAGTGTAAAGCCACCACCTCAGACTTTTTTTGGGAAGTTTTTAAACAAACGGATATATTAATATATATTTATAGAAAATCTAGATTTAACAGATTAAGAAGTACAGAAGAAGAAGAAGTACCCATAGAGTTTCCTTTAAGAAATACTATATGGCACTGGAAGGTCAGTCTAAAATGACTCCTGAGATTCATGAGCTCATTGTTAATAACTTATGGATTATTATTGGCCAAATTACTTGTCAGCATGAGTCAAAACCTGATGCATCAGGGAGGATAGGTGCGTACTACCCATTTTTACCCAATTCATAGTAACCTACAGAAAAGCTAAACAAATCATCATTTTGATATGTATTGTTTTATATTGTACTTTAAATACTAAAAAGTGGCGTGAATTAAGCATGAATTTCCAGATGCTTGTCATGTGTTGTGAAAATGAACTACTAAACATAAACGTGTGTGGTTGAGCAATACCTTTTTACTACAATTAGACCCCACCTTTTCGGTGTAGGAGATATGTATTATATATGTATATAATCTCGTATAGTTCAGAAGTATTGATTATTACGGGATGGGATCGAGGCTATCGTCGAAGTATCGGAGGCTACCACAGCCCCCTGTGCAACTCTCCCTGAAAGTGACCCGGGGCGGGATCATACAGCTTCTCTTTCTTTGTAGCTGTTGCTTCCACGATTTCCCAAATGTCGGTGCACCGAGATGGTCTTAAATAGACACAGAGATTGGTGTGGATGTGAATGAAGTGAGTTTTCTGTGCAGTTAGAGGGGACAGCTGTTGTGGTTCTGCGGGGCCACCGGGTGCTGCGATAGACAAAGACCCCCAGAGAGCCTCATACACTTGTATTGTCTACGCGGAGTTTGGCAGAAATGATTTAATCTCTGGGGCTGTAGAGATCGCCCCATCCAGTATTAAAACTGTTTTTGTTTATTATGAGGGAATGAGCCAGTCTGTCACTCCGCGCCGCTGCTTTGTTTTGGCCGCATTTCAAGTTAGGAAACTGGAGATGAAGTTGCTGGTGTGATGGTAAAGAAAGCAAGTGTGAGCGGCGCACGTAACTCGTGTGAGTGGTGTCGATGCCTTTTGCTCCGGGGTCGCCTGTCGCTTGTAACCGCATCGCGTTTGTCTACGAGGAAGGAGTTGAGATTTCTGCCGTGTTAAGCTCTGTGTTCGTCTTTTGTGCCACCGTGAGACTCCTGAGATACAGAGAGGGAGAAAACGAGGCTTGGCCACGTAATAACACAGCACTGACTGTGGATGACACTTAAAATGAGAGCCCCCTTCATGCAGGAGTGCTCTCCTGTTGTCCACGCCACGTTGTTTTTCACATGCTGCCACTTCTTGGTCGTTATGTGTATTTGTTTCCTTGTGTGTTG
>JAUMHL010000011.1:13325309-13372009 GCA_032362345.1 Sandelia bainsii
AAACCTTACACTGTAAAGTGCCTTGAGATGACTTGTGTTGTGATTTGGCGCTATATAAATAAAGTTGAATTGAATTGTTTAAGTCTATAAATTACTTCTGTTACTTGTCTTCTTGCGATCCTGTCGATCCAGCTCTGCCACTTGTAGTTTAACTTCTGCCTTTTTATGGGAGCACTTAGCCCCCGCTTGCCCACTTGTTTCTCTTTTTATTTCACTAAGAAACATTGTAGAAACTGATGTTGATCATGTGTCTCTCTCTGCAGACAGCATGATCAGAGTGGGAGGAGACTACCAGGCTCAGATCCCAGAGTTCAAACCAGGTAAGCTGGTGTACAAGAAAGCATGAGAGAACCGGACATTACAGAGAGGAATAAAAAGGAAGATTAATAGAGTTAAAGAGGTAATCAAGGACTGAGAAGGAGACGTAGAGGTGAAGAGAAATGTGTACAGTGAAAGGGAGGAAGGAGGGAAATGCAGATGATAAAATCAATGAAGGTCAAATGACCAGTGTTACTGCTGAAGTACAGAGAAATAGAAGAGAATATTATTATGAGTATAAAATACACAAAAACTGAGTAATTTAAAAATCATCAGTTATTCAGCCATTCAGACAGCAAAGAATCAGGTGGATTGTTTAAAAAAAAAGTGTAGACACTTGCATCATTTGCAGATATTTGTTGATGTGTTATCCTTGTTCAGTAATGGGAAATACAAAAACAGTGTTTAACACATGAACGAGGCTTCTTTCACACAACTTGGATTGACAGGTCCACATAGATGTTCAGAGTATCTTTTGGGATATTCAAGACCTTAAAATAATCAGATAGAGATGAAGATGAAGAACATCAACATTTGACATTAAAAGATAATGTTAAAGAATTACTATTACTTGTGACACTGCAGTGAGATGTTTCTTTGAGGTGGGTGTCAAGTTTTTGTTTAATAAATAAAAACGTTAGCTCTACAATATTCAATTCATCATTCTTCGTTTAATTTATAATATCTGCTCCAATAAACATAAGGTGGCCTCAAATACTGGTTTTCTGATGCATCAGAACAGTTTAGTTTGAATACAATTTCCTTAATGTTCTGAGTGAAACACTCTGACACCTTCGATATGTAGTAGATGTAAAGTGGCTGAACAGTGAGGAAAATAATCACCATGCCTACCTGTTCTTCAGCATCTGCAATTTGTCAGTGCACAGTTGTTCAATCCCCAAAAGAGTTCACCGACTGACTCGTCGCTGTCTCCTTCTTGTCTTTCTTCCTAATGAAGTAGATAGTCAAAGATGGAGTCGAGACAGGAGAACACCTGCAAAAGAGGGGGAGGAGGAAAGTAAAAGTTAACCTGATGTTTTTAGCTGACGGGAACTAGACAGCCAGGGAGAGAGAGATATTGGGAAGTGAAAGATGCTAAGAGACGGAGGAGAGGAAGCACACAGAAGTGATGTGACTGTGGGATTCAAATATATGTGTAACCTCCATTGATAGATCTAATGTCTGTTTTTGTTGTCATCACCAGACGGTCCTTCCCGCTACACTGAGAAAGACCAGAGGAGCATGTTGGTCTGGTGTCCCAACAGTCAGCTGTCTGACGCAATGTGTAAGATCCACACACAATACCTACACCTACTCTTACCACACGTTCACTGGCACAAGCTTAACAATCTGACCTTCAGTTTAATGACTCTGTGCTGACTGGAGACTGGCAATCAAACCTTCTCTCTTCATCTCTTTATGCACACTCCCTTAGTGTCTTCACCTCCATTTTCCCTCTCTCCCTCATTTCTTCTGATTTCCTTCCCTTAGTCCTTTTTGTCTTTGTTCTTATGTCTTTGTTCACCTTCTCTACCTGGTTTTCTTCTCATACTTTCTTCATATTGCTCTCTTTATCTTTCTTCTCTTCTTGTTGCTCTCTGTCATTTCATTCTTCTTTCTCTTACTGTTATCTTCCTTTATCTTAAACCCATTTTCTCTCTGATTCCAGTGGATGAGTACATCCTGATGGCTAAAGAGAAACATGGGTACAACATGGAGCAGGTAACTGCATTTTCTACAAAAGATTGTTTCAGTTTTATGCATCATGAATCAATTGACATATTTTAATTAAAAACATGAATAGAACTACATAGACAGGTCTATATGGTACTAATAAGGTGTAGCCTAATTTTCTGCTACACTGATTCTTATAGCAGTTTAACATTTATGTCTGTTTTTTGTCTCTGTCTGTCAGGCTCTGGGCATGTTGTTGTGGCACAAACACGATGTGGAGCGCTCCCTGGCCGACCTCGCCAACTTCACTCCTTTCCCAGACGAGTGGACGGTCGAGGATAAAGTGCTTTTCGAACAGGCCTTCAGCTTTCATGGCAAGAGCTTCCACCGCATCCAGCAGATGGTGAGAGACATGGGAAATATCACACACACCCATTTCATATATTTCATATGGGAGTTACTGTAGTTATCGGAAACATTTTCTATATTTAATACTTCTGTTTTCACTTCTGTGTTTGTGTGTAGCTTCCAGACAAGCTGATCTCCAGTCTGGTGAAGTACTATTACAGCTGGAAGAAGACCAGGACCAGGACCTCAGTCATGGACCGACAGGCCAGGAGGCTGGTCAACAAGAGAGAGAAAGATGACAGGTGTGAGGAGCTGTGAAACCTTAACAATCCTTTGGGGAAAATGAGTATGAAGAAAGACAAGAGTGAAGTCTGGGACAGATGGAGGGATATACAGAGGGAAAACTTAATATTATGGAGTGAATGAAGCGGCTTCAAAATAATTTTGATGACACAGTGACTTGCAATAAGGTGACTGGCATCTCTGCCATTGCCACTGCATGCCCAGATCATCTGTTACTGCACTATTTAACTTCTCATCCTGGCCCTGAGACATCTTGCAAGACCTATGTAATGCTGAGTTCGGAGCTGATTGGACTGTGTCCGCTGTAATATGTGTGCTAACCACAGCTGTGTATTATTATAACAAAGTTGTGTCTTGAATATGAATGCTCAGACAGTTTTCTTCCTGAAGTTTGTACCATCATTCCATACAACTAAAATTACCTTACAAAACTTGAATCACCCTGACACAAAGTGAAACCTTGCATTAATCACTTCACTATGTAACTTATTCTATATGGTCACCATGTCAGAGGGCTGCCTGTACCTCAGGCACACAGTCCATTACAGGCCATAAAAGACGAGTCCTCAGGCCAGATGTGTGATCGCTGCCAACCAACCAACTCAAGAGCAGTCCTCAGCAGTTCCAATGTCCTAGTGTGTTATATATAAAGTTTACTACCTTTGCTAAAATCAAGAAGTTTAGATAAACCTCTGTAGACATGGGCAGACTTGCCTTGTGATCAAAAGCTAAAAGTTCACATCAAGCAGGCAACTGCAGACGGAGCCAAACAGTAAAAGTACCAAATTTCGCTTATTTAAGTTCCCATAATTTATTCATCTGAGATCTGACATTTACACACCTCCTTTGTAAAATAACACTTGTCTTGTGTATATAAGATTATTTGCTATTGTTTCTTTTCATTTTTAGATGATATGTTTGAGCATTTTAAAAATAATTTAAAAAATCATAGTTTAAATTAAGACAACAGAATGGGCACAAAGCTTAACAATTATTTTGTTCTTCATGCAGTAATGATGACATGGAAGAAGGCGACCCTGGCAGTGATAGTGACTTTGAGATTCACGCCAAGAAGGAGGTGAGCAGTAGAAAACAGTGATGGAGAGCGTGTACATTCTTATATAAAGACATTTTTGTGTTGTATTAGTCTTAACTTGCCTGAGGAGATCAGCCTAGCCAAATCAATGCTTGAAATATCCTTCAATCTGAGCTTCATTCATTATACATGAATGTATTCTTCTTGTTGCTGTTCTTGTAGAAATGTCTCAATCTGAAGTAGGTTTCTGATATTTGTGTGATTTGCTGTGTCCACACAGGCAGTGAAACAGAACCCCACCAGCACCAGCTCTGACAAGGCCACCCCCAGTCGCTCTGGGCCAGTGAAGAAGGAGAATATTGGGGCTCAGTACCGCCACCACCCACTCAGAGCCCGCCGCAGGCCGCCCAAAGGCATGCACCTAGAGCAGGGAGACATCACGTCCCTTTCAGCCTCTCACGATGCTGGGGTGCTAACTGTACGACAGCTAGACACACAGTTGGTTTCACTCAAGAGACAGGTATGAACTTTGTGTTTACTCTGGCTGTAAATACACCAAACATCTGATTAACCAAACTAGTTTCTTGTGGTGATAGTTTTAAAGAACATAAACACAATTTATTATGTGTAAGTTAACACCACCCCCATATCTTTGTGGTGCAGCAGTGTCATAATAAATTGTCACATTTTTCTGTGACAAATGTACATGACAATGAATTCAGTATCTGAGAGGTATGCTTCCTTGTTAGTGTGAATGTACCACAAGTAGGTGCTTGGCAAAGTGAAATGTTGCTCCATGAGAACCACACTTACAGGTCACATGGGGTTGGAAGAGCTGATGGGAACATTACCAGAAAAATTATAATGTGAAATATATTTTTACTGTTAACAGTTTAGCTGTGTATCCTTTCATCATCTTTCAGCTTCAGTAGAACAACATGGCTGATTACTAACTGCAGAAGATAATTTGTGTATGTACTTTGAAGCCAAAACTTACTACACTGTCTCTTCTCTTTTTCTCAGGTTCAGTCTATTAAACAGAACAGCAGCAGTTTGAAACAGAGCCTAAATGAAGGGATTGATGTTTTCAGACCTGCTGAGGTAAGTGTTTTAGTACAGCTTAGTCCTTTCACTTCTTTCTCTACATTTTCCCTCCTTCACATCCCTCTTGGATTTTGGTTCTTATTCACTTGTCTCTGATCTCTGTTCAGTTTGTCCCTCATCTCTTTCATTTATTCACTCTGTCCTTCCCCGACTCCCTCCAGATATTATTTCACCCCTTGTGGGACTGAGATTAGTCTTAATCTGCTCTTTGCTCTCATGCTGTCATTTTCACCTCTCTCTCCTTTTCTGTCTTACCACCCTTCCTCCCTCCCCTCTCTCAGCCTGCCCCTAAGATGAACTCTCGTTGGACCACAGAGGAGCAGCTCCTGGCTGTGCAGGGTGAGTGAGGACTACACCAGTATCTTCCTTCCTTTCCTGCAGTCACCTCACTTTGCAGGGTTCATTCATACACCACATTCACCTCAAAACTGCATCTCAGACACCCCTGTAGTTTTTAATCTGATAATTTTATCTAATCTTTTCAGTTCTTCAGAGGTAGCAGAAAGGAGGACTGTTATAACTTATCTTTTGGTTTGTTGTAGACAAGCTAATAGGTCAGATGAGGAAAAAATCAATTGAATTATAGTATTGTATAGTAATTATAATCTTGATTGTAAGTTTTCAACATATAGTGATAAAGTCTGAATGACTGATGTAGCATTAGAAACACTGGAGGCAACAGGTGAAGAAAACAAACACGCATTAATGATTGATGTGGTAACAATAACCAGACAGATTGCTCTGATGCTAGCAAGGCCAACAGAAGGTTAGCAAGATTTATTACTGTTTCTGAATAGCTATTCAGATGGCAACAAGACAAGAAAATTACAAGACCAGGAAAAACAGGTGATACTAACTGAGCAAACATATCAGTCTGACCTAAAATATAGTTTAGCCTGCTCTTGAGTTCAGTGTCAGTGTAGCAGGAGTGTGGAGTGGTGAACTCCGACAGTTCGGCCACAGTTTTATTCATTAGCACAAACAGTAACTAGTGCCTGAAACATGAGGGTCAAGTTCCCCTAAAAATTGTAATAGACGAGACCAGTTCAAACAGAAGCTGACTTACATAAAAGTGTGTAATGCAGTGAGTGTGAAGCAGGTCAGGCCTGTAACGGAGCAGGTGCAGCCGACCACACAGAAGACGCACATCAACAAGTCTGCTCACTCCATGTTCACACTGCTTGTGCTTTCTCACTCTTAACATCTTGTCGACATAGAAAGTGGAGCATGAGCAGCACGTCAGCAGCTGCAAGCCTCAGCAGCTGCTGGAGGCATTCAGGAACAGTGCAGAGTGTAGGTCGTCCATGTTTTGGAAGCATTCAGAGCCCAATACACAGTCGCTGTGTCATAGACTTGAAGCATAAAAATATTCTTCAGGCAGACAAGTGAAACACGAGCTGTTCCACAGGTTGTGTAGACAGATGGATTGATTAAAATAGGAGTGTATCTGCTCCACCGAACGTGTGAGAGAGGGACGACTGAAAAACACAGCTGAATCACCTTCTGTTCTGCAGCTCATTGATGGCAGTGCAATGATTGTGGGTGATGTATAGACACATTAACCTGATGTTTTTCTTCTATTTCCTTTCCAGCTATCCGTCGTTATGGTAAAGACTTCTCAGCCATTGCAGAGGTGATTGGGACCAAGACGCCGGCTCAGGTGAGCATCCTCGTGGGTTGAGCTTGAGCAAACATTTCTGAGAATCTGACTTCAGCCAGTCAGCTTTTCTTTCATTTGTCGTCTTCTGCCCTCCGGTTTCAATCATTGTGTCCCTGAATGCAGCACAGCTCTCACTTCTCTGTGTCTGTTCCTGTCTGGTCAGGTGAGTTCATTCTTCGTGAGCTACCGGCGCAGGTTCAACCTGGATGAGGTGCTGAGGGAGTGGGCAGCCGAGCAGGTAGCCACCAGCCGAGAACAGAGAGACCCCAGGAGGAGCGGTGAGGAGATGACAGCAGCTACAGATGGAGCCGCTGAGGAGGATGAGGTGAGACCTGATGGACACAAAACAGTGCGTTTCAGTCCATCAAAATCCAACAAATGGCACTACTGCCTTCTACAATACACCACATTTTCAAAATATATTTTCCAAAAAATAATATTTCATATTAATCCATCAATGGGTAAAAAAGTCTCCATCCTAACTTTTTACACAGTATTTAATTCTCTTCCAATCTCTAAACACTTTTTGACAGCCCCGACCAATGTAGGTCTGTTATTCTCCATTTTTCTTAATATCAACAACCAGGTCAAAGTCAGTTGTTACCACTGTCATACTACTTAATCCAGTGTGACGTCTAAGAATACACAAGAAAGCAGAGGTTTTTAAGGTGTTTCGAATAGTTTTTGAACAGTGGAGCTCGTTGGGACAGAGTCAGTCACACCACGCTTTGACCACACAGACAGAACTCGTCTGTACAGTCAGTTCATTGTTGATTTGTATATTTTTTACAATTTATCCATAAGTAAAAGACAGAGATTATTTTAATAGTAAATCTTAGAAGGAGTAAATGGAGACAGAAAATGTATGTTAGGTGATTAACTGACACAGTATAATGAAACCTGAGTCCCGTGAGGAAAACGTACTTTCTCAGAGTTTCCAATCCTTGTTGAACCACTTCTTCATGTGAAATGCATCCATCATAGTTCTGAGGGTATTTAACAGAAGGAGCCGGTGGTTTTAATGTTCACTGTCTTCTGCTGGGGTTTAAATCTGAGCGAGGTTCCTCTTGGTCAGTGAGCGAGCAGGAAATCTGTCTCCCATCCCCTCCCCCGTCTTTCTTTACTCACAACTGCCATCCAACTGTCTTCTTATCTTTATCTGCTTTGCTTGTCCTCCTCCCTCCCCTCAGGTCAAAATGGAGAACTCTCCTTCAGATGCTGCCAGCAGCTCGTCTCCCACCTCCTCTACTCAGACCCACTCCTCTCTGTCACAGCCTCCTCCACTGCTGCGCCCTGCACCTCCATCTGCTCCCCCCAGCCTCCTGCGTCAGCCTCCTCCTCTGCAGACTCGCCCGCTCCAGAACCGAGCACCCCACAACCACCCTCCACCTCCGCTCATCCGGCCCGCAATGACCGCCTCCTCCACCGGGGGCTCTGGCCTCAGGGCCTCTCCTCCCAGCGCCTCCTCCTCCACTGCTGCAGGGCAGATGCCTCCTTCGCTGGTTGGGCTTAAAGTTGAGCAGCCCAACTCGCACTGATACACCTCCCCCTCCCCCCACCCCCCACCCCACAGTAGGAGTAGAAACACACACAAATTAGCATGTAGATGAACAAACACACAATACACTGTCTTTTCTCAGAGCAAATTCCTTCAACCTGCTGTTTTCTCGCTCCTGTCATTTGGCTCTGGGACCATCACATGTTAACATGATCAATTGGACGTAGTTAGGTCCCTAAGGTTACGTCACAGCTCTTTACAGTGTGGCAGCAAAAGGGTCCACTTTGTAAGATCAGGAGCCCCTTTAATATACTAACAAACACCTACCTCCATAGTTCTCTAACGTACACACACACACTACAAAGAAGCTAGGGGCTCAAGAAAAACACTACACATGACAAAACAAAACAAGACACTGGATCATCACTGTTGGGAAAAAAAACAGAGCCAACTCACCTGCTCATCTCTATGGCAACAGTTGAACATCTGGATTGCGGAGGAGTGTGGTTGAAAACGCACACATAAATGTATGTGTATGTATTGTAGGTTCCACTGAGCAGGTATCAAATCATCCAAACAGCCTTCAGGAAAAAAACAAATGAATAAATGAGGGGAAGAAAAGACAGAGGAAGAGTTGCTCACATCTGAGCTGAAGCTGCTCCTTCTGAGAGGTCGCGTGGATTAGAAAATCATTCGTAAATGATGTAAAGAAAAACACACTTCTCTCATGTGCTTTGCTTTAAAACTTGAACACTTTCCCTGAGGAGCGAGAAGATGCTTCTTCAGAGAAACCAGGCTTTGTGACTGAAGCTGAGTTTATGGTGACGGCTTTTATTAGTTGAATCTGTTCAGAATTGTGGAAGAAGAAGAGCAAGAGATGTCACTTCTCCCTCTTTTCTCATAGCCATGAATTACTGGAGTGCCGTTTCCTTTTTTTAACTAGACTTTTAAAGGTTAATCCTAGATAGGCAGTTAGTAAGTAGTTTAGATAGTACATACTTTATGATTATTGACTGAGCACTAAAGAGAGAAGGGGCCTGTTAACGCGCGTGACTGGACTCGCATTTTAAAAAGGAGTTTCACTGCAGCTTTGTTTTGTCACTGGCTCAGTGTTAAAGTCACTGTTACTTTTCAGGATGATTTGCAGAAGTCAACCCCTCAAAATGTTTGATCTGAAGAGCAGCTGAACATTAGTTTCTGTGTAATATGTGTGACTGGTTTTCACTGGGATTGTTTTTTTCTGACCTCCTGCAGACTCGTACACTGAAAAAGAAAATGATTTGTTTTGCCAAAGTCTGTTCTTGCTTTAAAAGCACATTGACCCACATATTGTCTTCATTTAGCTGTTGAGCATCAGAAAAGAGTCTTTGACACTGTACAGTGTTTGCTTATGTTACATGTTACACACGGGAGAAGTAGTTAATACAAGGGGTCGACATTTTGAGAAATAGGCTTATGTCCCTTGTTGAGTTAACAAAGATGAAAAGATAAACAGTAATGAAGCTACTGCCAAGAAGAGAATGGAAACTGTTTGTCACTCAGCCTGGCTCGTTTAAAAAAAACCTAAAAACCATAAGACGACAACGTTCAATGGCCAGACTATTTCTTAGTTGGGACCAGTAACTTCCTGCAGCCTCCACTGGTTGCCAGGCAACTTTTTCCAACTGAGAAATAGTCAGAAACAACAGTGTTGTTTTCATCAAGTGTATGGATTAAACAAATGAAACGCGTGTTAATGAGCGAGCTTTAAACCTGTTGGACCAGGCTTATGGTCCCCCCGTTTCCAGTCTTTGTGCTAAGCAAAGCCGTCTGGCAGTAGCCTCATGTAGCGAATAGTGTCCGAAATATTCATGTAACGTTTCCAGCAGACGCGTAAACTAGCACTGGTCTGTTGTGCTTTTTTTTCTCATTAGCCAGCATGTGAGAATAATTACACTGATGTGGTGACAGCGAAGGAGATTAAAAGTCCTGTAAAGCAGAGAGGGAGGTGAGAGGTCAAAGGGCGTCTGGAAGAAGTTTCTGCTGTAATGTCAGTCAGCTGACTCATTTAGTCAGCGAGCTGTTAGGAAATGCTGCGTTTCATTTCTCAGCCCTGCCACAGTTCAGGGCCTGTATAGTTGATGCTTCCTAATGTGGTGATATCCAGTTAACTTCACAAACTTAGAGCGCTGAACAATAATTTTCGGTGACACCTTATTTCTGTTTTGTTTAGGACGTAATCTGCTGGTCCTATACTGAATCTCCTCTGACATTCCAGGTACCTGTTTGGGATCACAAGTCACAAACCTTTTCTGTGAACTACTGAGTGCTGCTCCTTTCATACATTCTCACATCAATGTTAGCAGAGAGGCCTTTAGTCCACTTTAACGCAGCACTGTGCGGGAATCGAAGCAGCTCGTTGTTACATTTGGCTTTAAAGTGGCTCGTATTTTGTTTGGTCTCGTTTTCTTCTGGTTTTTTGTCCAAAAACTGCTCGTGTGTACCGTTTGTGAGAAGCTGTTTACATTGTGGAAACTCAACTGTGTTTGACAGATGTTTTTTTTTTTTTTTAAATAAAGAAATGACTAAGTAGTATTTGGTCATTAGTTTTGAAGCTGTTTATCCACACACAACATATTTTACATGATCTACAAGTGTAGAGTCTGAATCTTAACACATTCCAAAAACTTGTATCTGTGATTCATAAAAAGGAAAAAAAGTGTTTCAGTGAACCTGATGTACACCTACAGTAGTGTTGTGTACATCTGCTGTGTGTCATCTCTTAACAAATGCTAGTCTGAATCACAACAGGTTTGGTCCCCTGCAGTTCCTGCTGGCTCAGCACATGAGCACTGTCGGATTTGACCTGTGTACTGGTGACTGGATTTAAAAAAAGACCTTTACAGAGTCAAGACAAAGACACTGCTGAGTCTTGATGTTCTGGAGTTTAAAGTGTACAAAGATTGACTGAAGTTGAGAAACACTGGAGCTTCATCGTACAGTTACATTAAGGTTAAATGATGATTTCTACTCATGTCTGTCTTCAAACAAATAGCATGTAGCAAATATGTGGGAATGCACACAGCAACTAAATACAGGCAAATTCACACGAAGGATCTTCTTTGGTACATCTGCAGTCTTCTTAAAAAACATCTTATTTAA
The DNA here is from genome assembly GCA_032362345.1 of Sandelia bainsii. Classification (NCBI taxonomy): domain Eukaryota; kingdom Metazoa; phylum Chordata; class Actinopteri; order Anabantiformes; family Anabantidae; genus Sandelia; species Sandelia bainsii. Next base: position 13,336,392 of record JAUMHL010000011.1, read on the forward strand.
ACCATAATTTTGTCATTTGATTAACTGCACTTTTATCAAAAACTTGGTCATGTTACCTGCTGCGTCAGCACAGCCCCCTAATACCATCTTAGTCATACTGCCTACATGCTGTTCACCACCTTCACGATCATCATACACAGGAACTGAAATCAGAAATGTGATGTATAAAAACTACTAAACACAATTTTAAATACCATTACTGCAACCATCCTTCGATCTTCAAGAATACTTCATACACACCTCAACCGTACAGGAAGTTGAAGGATTTTCTCTTACATCACTTTGTCAATACAGACATTAAAACAGTGTTTCAAACTAATTCTACTGTATCTTCTGCAGCTCTCACTTTTTTATTGTGCTTACGGGATTAGGGATTACTGAGAATGGAAATGTTTATTTTATCTATTGCCATGAAGATCAAATTATGTGACTGATAGCATCACAACAGCTACTAAATGGACCTTGTGGTGACATTTTGTTAACGATTACCTGACACATTTTGGTTTTCGCATCATGGATTTCACAGTCAAACTATCATTATATCATTGTTTTTATTACTATCATTGTAATTTTTCATCATTTTGTCTTTGCACAAAAACAAACAAAAAAAACAAAACATTTTTCAGGAGTTGATCACCCCTCCCAACCCTAAAACCCACCACTACAGTTACAGTTTGCTCAAAACACATTTAAAATCAATGTAAATTACAGCAATGTAAAACAGAATAATGTAAAATAAAATCAACCCTGAAAGAGATAATATAACAGCAACAGCCAGAATAATAATTAGAATCCAATACCCAGCACCTTAATACAAGGATCAACTTTTAAAAGGAAAATCTGACGTATTAAAAACGAAAGAAAAATAAAATAAAAACGACAGTGTGTCATTGTGATAGTTAGAAAGAAAAGTGTTAAGTTAGTAGAACAAGCTGACGGGACTCAGCCTCGTCCCCCTTCTCTTAACTCCGCGCACATCTGTTCGTGTGTTTTTCTTCTGCTTCAACAAGCATCAAACGCAGAGAAAGACAAGAGGAAGCGACTTCTTCTGGTCTGTGGTTTCGAACATGAATGTATGCTCCGACATGAGAACGCTTTGACGAAAAAGTCTTTCACGCTTTCTCTCTCTGCTTCAAGCCATTCTGGACCGATAAGGCCTTTTTAAAACAAAAATGATCAAAATTAAAAGCAGACGCAAAATAAAAATGGCCAAAAATGAGCAGTAGTTGTCACCACCATCAACATCATTAAATACATCGATAACTCCTGCACCTCAGGGGAGGGGTGTGTGTGTGTGTGTGTCTGTCTTAAGGGAGCACTACACCAAAAGGCAGCAATGATATGATCCTACATGACCCTTGACACCGCTTCCCAAAGAAATCCAAATCTGTACAAACCCAAAATTTTCAACGACACAAAAATATATTATCAAATCAAAAGTAGAAGAAGAGAATAATTCACCATTCGTCGTCGATTCTTTTTGTTGTTGTTTTTTTTTCCAGTGATCTTTTACAATACACACTCACACTCATACACACACACTGTTTGTTACATACTCCGACACCTTTGTTGTGTGTTTGCTCTTTGGGAACAGGTGTAGCAGAGAGGGTGATGAGCAGGAAAAAAGGGACAAGAAATGCGTCGGTTCAGGGTTGACATTCTGGATATGAAGGCGTGAAGCCAACCAAAATTTTACCAACATAAAAAAGGACAAATCATTTATGTGCTGATGTCTGAGACAAAAAACAAACCCCAAATTTATTTCTAAAAAAGAAAAACAAAGAAAAAAGGCAACATAAAATCCGTCAACGTTGTCCGTAAACTGTCCTTCCCTCCCCAGGATCCAATATGCCCCACATTTCCAGTGCACAACTCTTTAAAAGCAATTAAAGAAGAAACTAACTTAAAAAATAAAATAAGAAGTATGGACTTGAAAGATGTGGCCCGTACGATCGATTACCACAACAAGTCTTGACTGGCCTTCTCGACTTGATGGCGAGAAAAATTAAAAGTAAGGAAGAAAAAGGGAGTGAAATGGTGAAAAGATGGTTGTGTTTGTGCTGAGTTCAGTTTCAAAAAACAGGGAGAGTGTGTGTGTGTGTGTGTTTTTGTGTGTGTGTGAAGGGAGGAAGTGGAAGGATGGATCAGACGCATTTTTCATTTCAGGGTAGGAGGGGAGGTTTGGGCAAGCAGGTGGAAAGTGGAAAAGGTCCTTTAACCAATGACAGCAAGAGTTTGTCCATCGAAAATCCATCTGTAGATATGTGTGTGTGTGTGTGTGTTTATGTGTGGGAAGTGGGCTTCAGCAGCCAAAGTCCTGGCTCAGTTGGGAGTCCATTCAGTTTTGGAGGACAATGAGAACAAAGTCAATCAAAACTCCTTTGAGTTTTCCAGCAAAATGAGGCTCCAAACATTCTGTCAATCATTCAGAGAGTAACTAGAACTTTTTATCCAGCATTCCTCCGCTCTCTTTGTCCTCCATCCAGCCCCCATGTTCACCTGGTTTCCCCCTAGCTAAAAAAAAAAAGAAGAAGAAAAAAAAAAAAGTAACCAAAAAAAGACCTGGCAGCAAAATCGTGCAGATGAACTGAATAAATAGCAGAAAGAAGTGAAAGGAGTGGTCAAAGTGATCAAAGTGTGAATTCTAACAAACGGAGAGCAGATCGGACATGCAGAAGAGTGGAACGTCTAAGTAGAACGTGACAAAAGAAACCCAGCAGGGAGAGAAGATGTTGGCCTGTAAATACTTCACTACTCAGAGGAAGTTAGCTCAGAGTTTTCAACTGCAGGGCCTCAGGAGCAAAGGAACAAAACTTCTAGAAAAGAAACCTTTCTAGTCACACAGAACCAGCAGCCCTACATCAGACCTTTGTCCAGATAACAATTGTGTTATTTTTAAAGTGACCCCACCCTGGAGCTTCCCTCATGACCTCCACAGCGGCCCCAGCTCGCCTACAGTATCATCATCATTCCCGCTATCACTCTCTTCACCCACCCACCTCTGCCCATTAATCTCATCTCTCCTCGCTGCTTCTCCACACTCACAGTTTGAGCTCGTTGGCAATCTTTGAGGCAATGTTCTTGAAGGCGATGGACGTGCCCGAGATCCGTTTGAAGCGTACGCCATTGAGGGAGAGTCGTGGCAGCTTGCACACCTCCATCTCCCACTGCACAAAGTCGTCACGTGCCGGGTTTCCTGACACACACAGCAGCATGTAGCGCTCGCGCAGCTCGTACTCGCAGCTGTTGGAGTCGAGCACCTTGCGGATCTCGCGCATCATCTCCGTGGGCTCCATGGATGACGTGGTCTTCATGGACCAGGTGAAGCGCAGCGAGCGCGGCTTGGCCGAGTCCTTCTGGCTAGTGATGGCTGGAGGAGTGCCAGTGCCACCTGGAGGAGAGGAGGAGAGGAGGAGAGGAATGGTGAGAGGGTGAAACCTCAGTGAACATTACAAATGTTGAACCTCTGAAGGTTTGGTAATATGTAAAACAAGTTTCTGTTTATTAACTCCTCAATCAACCAAACTGAGATACAATAACACACTCAACCTACCAGTGTTTCCAGATCCTGGTGAGGAGTTGTTCTCATCGTTGTTGGAAGAGGAGGAGAGAACGCCACCGGATGTCTTCTCCGTCTTGTCCACTGTGCTGCTCAGCATGGACCTGGGGTGGAAGGATGGGAGGCCGGAGGAAGAGGAGAGAGGTGGAACATGACAAGAAGGGAAAGAAAGAAAGGACAGATAGATCAGATACAAGAAGGGGCCGTGAGAGGAGAGGTTGGGATGAGGAAGTGTGGAGGTGGAGGAGGAAGGAAAGGGGGGATTAAATGAGCAAAGAGAGAAAATGTGTGAGAATTAAGTGAATCATTAAAAAAAAAAGAAACAAACAAGGGGGGGGAGAAAGGAGAGGAAGGATTGAGAGGAAGAGGGAGATGATGAGGTTGTGGAAATGAATGAAGACAAAAAGCAATTTTTTTTTTTAAAGTACCCATGTGAGTTTGTGTGTTTCTTTCACTCAGACGTGTGTGACTTTATGTGTGTTTGTTGAGATACAGTGAGTTTGGTGTCTACAGGCACACAAACACACATTGGGTACTTTGATCTGGTTTCCCCTCGCATACACACACGCACGCCCACCCACACACCCCCATGCAGGTCAACCTCCAACCCAGCACTCTAACTCCCTGGGATGCTACCATTCACTGCTAATCTCCCGTCCCCTGATTGGTCAAGCCATTATCACCACCACCACCAATTATCATCTACTGATTGGCTCCAGTCTACTGATTGGCAGGCGGTTTTGGTAGACTCTTGGGGTTTGTAGGGGTATTTCTGTATCTCACCTGCTCCCCTCATCCCGACCCTCTCCCTCATACGGACTCCTCGAGAAAAATCAACACAAGTTTAGTCTTTTTCTCTCTCTCTCTTTTTTTTTTTTTTTTTTTTAGGGGCAACATTTGGATTCTTAAACAGATAATAAATCAGGTTCCTGAACACAGTGACGCTGCTCACCATGTCTGCCTGGATGTTCCAATCCAACCACACTGAACGCTGTTGCCAAATACTGCAATCTAACTGCTAATTTAGAGGCTCCTGAGGACTTCACAGTCCACAATGCACTGCTATGCTCCAGGTTCCAATTCCAGCTCCGAACTGGGCAGACATCATGTATGATGTCATTTCTAAGTTCTTAGTGACTATTTGGTTGCACCATTACAACATAAGAACTGTCAAAGCTGTTAAACATGTACATAACTTCCAAAAATAAAGGTTTTGTGAGACCAAGCACAACTGCTACCTTGTAAATAATGTAGTGAAAAAGACAATGGGTGGAATGGAATGGTCCAAATGGGAATAGAACTGGTCTGGAACAGTTTAAAAATGAGCCGCTGCAGAATGGAATGAAATGAGGTGTATTCCAGTTGGGAATGATGTGGACCAGGATGGAATGGTTTGGAACAGAACGGTCGGCATGGTGAGGGCGGGTCCTGTGGCTAAAGGAGGTTAGGAGCATTATGATCCCACCACTGCATTAAAACCTGTGTTAGTAACACTGTACCTACACACAGGCTGTTTAAAACACACACTCCCTGAAAACAACACTTCATCTGCAGCCTGTGCAACACATACGTAATGCAACTCAAAAATACTCTTGCACACCAGTGGACATGACACACAAAGACAAAAGCAGACAATAACAAAGAAACACACGACAACAAAAACACAAGCAGACAATGGTAGGAAAGTGACACACAATACAATTTCAACAGTTTAGAGATGTTACATTAATTCGGTTGAGGGAAAATGTATCACTCCTGTTTTGCCCCATTAAACAAGTAACCAAAAACAACATGTATAATACATCCTGCAACAGAAACGTGGTTAAAATATAGCACATGGGAGATGACAAGTGGGAGAAAAAAAAAGGGCACACAAGAATTTCTTGAATACAAATAGAGGTAAACTGGTGAACAGTTTGTGACATTTTGCATGCCCAGTTGTGATTTAGATAAATATGATGGGATGCAAAATGGCTCACAGAAGGAGCGCAGTGATGTCAAGAGAAAACAAAGGACTGATAAGATCATTATCTGATCCCAAATATTTAGGTTTTAATTTATGCAACTGCAATCTTTTCTATTACTTAGCAATGTAAACCCCTATTTACCCATTATTAGTAGATATATTTAATTGCTTAGGAGAATCCCTATAATAGCCTCCTATACAGACTGAATCATAACACTGATATTAAATTAGTAGTACAGCTTCTAACCAGCAGGTGGTGCAACACTCCAGTATAAAGGAAATTGCTCAACCTGATGGTAAGAAGCAGTCAACACACAGGAAATGTGACAATTGTGCTTGTGAAATGCATGTTCAGCATTAACATATATAAATGTGTGTCCGTGTAAATATACAGATTTGTGCATAGGTGGTCATCTTTGTGTGTGTGTTCACAGCATAAAGGTCTTTTCCAGTGAGAGTAGGTCAAAGCCATCCAGTTCTGTTGATGCCACTGTTAAGAGCCAGTGCCAGAGAGTGAGAAGAGAGCAGCGAAAGAAAGGAGTGCAGCCTCCAGAAAAAAAAGAAAGAAAAGAGTACAGCCTGAGAAACGCTGCAGCTCTGTCCCTCCTGGGTCCTCTCCTCCTCTCTACCTCAGTCCACAAGTACAGCTACACACGTCTTATTAAACGCTGCCTCCCCAGTGGGATGTCAAGAAACTTAAGACTGAAAACTAAAAAAACTTCAGTCTCCACTGCTACGGAGATTTTAATTACAGTTACCCAAACTGATGAAAACAGAAAGGTGAAATGGGTGATGGTCTGAAGGGTTTTGTAGGTGGTGTTAGCATGAGTAATGGTTAGCAACATTACAAAAACTATACTTATAATCATAACAAATTGAAAAACAGATCTCCCATACTTGTGCTACTTTTATCTCTCTTATGTTAAAGAGAATGAGAAAAACATTATTTGGTCAACATGATGACATTTTCTACCATTACCTCACCAGTTGTTTAGATTTGGAGAGGAAGATCTCTATTGTGCACAACACGAGGACAAAATACCTGCATCTGAAGCTAAGAAAGCACAAGTTTTAAGAGCAGGAGGGGAGACGTTTGATCTATCACATCATTAAGACGCAACCTAAATCTGGGACACTACGGGGGATACACACACACACACACAGGCACACACACAACCTGGTAAATAAATGCAAAAGTGGGGGTGAGGATGAGGAAGAGGTGGGCGGAGGGACAAAGAGGATTGAGGTGTTTTTATGCTGCATGATGATGGAGGGAGTGAGTGAGTGAGTGAGTTAAGTGAGTGAGTGGGTGGCTGGGTGAGTTAGTACAAAAAATAAAAATGGGCCAAAACACGCCACTCAAAAAACAAAAGAAGGCTCGGAAAAAAACAGGGGCCAACCACAGAAAAAAGGAGGAGAAAAGATAAGACTCAAAGCACAAAAGGAAGATTTCAACAAAAAGTTGCATGAAACACCAAAAGGGGAGGAAATATATATATATATGTAAAATATATATGAAGAAGAGAATATATATATATCAAGGGGTTATATTTAACTTTGGGGATGTTGCCTACCTTCTTGGAAACCTGAACGAAAGATTTCTACAAAAACAAAAGAGGGATAAAGAAAGAAAGAGAAAAAAAACGCATGTATAAAACGTATATATTTATGACTTTCCTGTAAAAGAGAAGCTGTCCTCTCAGCAGCAAACTTTAAAGCAAACTCTCAGAAATAAAAGTCCAACATGGACGAGACACACTTAGGATTGAAGCAGCAAGCACAAACCAACATTAAAAATACCAACAACAAAAAAAAGTCAGTGCTCGCTGTCCCGTATCAGTCTGAAAGTGATTAAATGTGGGGATTTTTAGTGTGAATGTGTGAACAGACGCACACCCCAACACCCCCCTTTCCCAACATAAAATGAAGCGTTTCTCCACGTGCAGAGCAGTCCTGGGTTATTGTGAAAAGAAGCGTTTGTTAGGTGAAAAATCCAAATGTGATAAACATTTAGAAAAACAAACAAAAAAAACACACTTCCTGTACACACAAAGACACATTTCACAAGGGAAAGTACAGGTTAAGCAACAATTTAATCTTTAACACACATACTGAGAAACTTAATCTCACTCACAAGTGCACGCTAACACACCAGTGTGTTTGAAGGACACACAAACATCACTCTCCAGAGCAGAAAAGTGTGGTGGTGAGGTTATATGATATGTTAATAAAACACACAGCTTTACTGAATGTGTGTGTGTTTGTGTGTTTGGTCAAACTGTACAAATGCAACACAATCTCTAGGTCTCCACAGCTTCTACTTCCTACCAGCACGCCAAGTTGTGTGTGTGTGTGTGTGTGTGTGTGTGTGTGTGTGTCAAGGTGTCCCCAGTAACGGTATTTATAGTTGAGGGAAAAGTGATATCTCCGGTGTAACCATGGATACTGTCGCCACGGAGCTACAGTATCTCTGAGTGGGAGGCCTGGAGAGTCTCTGTGCCTGTACCTCCGCCTCTTACACACACACACACATACATACACACACACACACATATATTAACTCTACACTCAGTTTAACTCTACACCAAGCCCCCAAATGCAGGCAAGACACTTGATCATTCACAATCACAGTCCTTAAGGGAACAAAATCACCAAAAATACAACCGTACACTGAACCCTGAGGGCAAAAACCTAAACCTTACCTGCTCTCTCAGCTTTTCATTCTTTCTTTGCTCACTTGGACCTCCCACTCATTCCTACCACATTTAAACTCTCAATTCCTGTTACTCTTCTATTGTTATAGTGACCTCTGACAATAATATGGCAGCCAGCCTCACTTCTTCTCTTCTTGCCTGCTCAGTGATCTTGTGCTTTTGTCTTATCCGCTACGTACAGAATTCATCACTCTTCACTTGTTATTTACATCCAAACAAGTCTTCACTAAATTATTGATATCATATCTGATAAGTATAAGTTTGTTAATTTATTTTCTCTAATTGTTACTTAATTCACAGTTTCTCTTAATAAGAATCTGCTTATAAGTGCAATGTAATTTAAAGCATACATATTCTATATTTGATCATAATAAATCTTACTATCTTATTTCTGTGTCACTGTTTAATTTTGTCCAAAAACTAAGGAATTAAAAACACATGGTTCAGCACAATGAATATTAATTCATGCATCATTCTGCTGTTGTAAATAATCACTAGAGCTCCAAATGTCTATTAATCTGCCGATATAAATAGTCCCTCAAAAATAAAACACTTAATTATCCCTGTTGTTGTGTAATTTTAACTTTTTTTCTTAATGAAACTATACTATACTAAACATTTGTGAGCTATTTTTAAAACTTCTGGCAAGTACAAACAAGTGAGAGTCACATATGAAGCAGAGAATCCTATTGAGAAACAGACTAATGCATGGTAGACTTCGGTGTTTTTATACTGTTGTTTTTTTAATGAGAAGAAAAATAGATCAGCATTAGCATTTAATCAGTGGAACATGATATATAATTACTGGCACAATGTGTATCAGTTTCAGTTGAAAAAAAATTAGCAAGCAGAAATGGTGCTTTTGTCGTACACTTATCATTTTCGTTACCACTCTATACTGTATTTCCACAGCAGAGTGGGATCAAAACTAGAAAACTGACTTCATGTCAGAGAAATATATATATAAATAAACTTTACGATTTTAGCTTTCATTACAACCAGGTACCCATGAGAGAAGTTTAACTGCTGCGACCTGCAGTAGAAGAGTGAGTTAAGACCGGGCCGGATATGGAACCAAAACCAGAATTACTCCTTAGTCACCACAGCTTCAGACTAAATTACAGAGCAGACACAGCTGTTCCTTTCCTCTCCCTTTCTACTCTCAGCAGAGTTACAGATCAGCACGGGTTTAGTGATATGGAAGAGCTAAGACCAGCCCTTTAAAGAAATACTCTGAAAGCCAGAGATGACATGGACACACAGCAAAACATTCCTGAGGGGAAATGCTCACATGATATGACTGGTAATGTAAACCTACTCATTTTCTAGCTTTAAACTGAAACCTCAATAATCTGAAAGAGCTTCAAATACCACTTAAGTTACAAAGTAGGTGGATAATAACAGCTGCTATCATGACTGCTTCGCATTTACAAACCAACAAACTATATTCGGTTGCCCTGTATCCTTTTCTGTCCTTCCTGTTTTGCTGCTTCCTTCCTCTCCCCTCTAACAGACACAAAAAATAATCTTAACTATTTACATTTTCCCAGTCTCCATGCATGTCTTCATTTCATCACTCACCTGCGTACGAATTTGGATGTGAACTTGCTGAAAATCCCTGTGGCGCCATGTGTCCTGCGGGCCTGGCTGTTACCGTGCGACAGTGATGGAGATGCGGGGCCTCCGGTGTAGGTTGAGCCCTGCTGGTCCCGGGCACTCCGCTGCTGGCCTGCGTGGAACGTGCTGCGGATTCCCACACCTCTGGAGAAGTTGGTACGGTCTGACACAGCAGCACTGCTGATGTTGTGGGCAGATGGGGAGGCACCAGGCGCCCGCTGAGGTGGGGCGCTGTGGAGTCGAGTGAGAACACAGAGGAGGGAAATGGAGGGAGGCATGGTAAAGAAAAGGTGATAGAAAGAAGGGGAGGTAGATGAAGAAGAAAGAGGTGTGAAAATATTGGAGCGGGATAAAAAGTTTGTAGGTGTGATAGAAGAAGAGGCAGAGAAGGTGCAAATAAAACAAGAATTCAAGGTGGTGAAGACGGGAAAAAATAAAGAGAGAAAGGGTGGGGAAGACAGAATGAAAAGAAAAGAACAAGAGGTAGATGAACAGAGGGAGGTGTAGGAGGAGATGGGAGTGAAGGAGAGGAAACATACAATTAGACACTGATCAAACAAAATCAGTCTGAAGAGCTTCTTACCTTAATGTAAAGTCATACAAGTATCTGTCTGTTCAACGTCTCTTCGCACTGATGCTTCATATAATCCCTACAGTCCACCGTGTCAGTGTTACATAGGGCCACATCAGGTCAGTGACACACACACACACACACACACACATACAGTTAATCCTCTTCACCATGGCAGCAAGGCAAAGAATCACAAACCTCCAGCTCCTTCTCACACACACACACACTGAGCTAAAAGGTTGCATTTGCTTCGTAAGGATGAGCGTATGCATCCTTTATACAAGTGTGTGGCAGTAGCACAGATGAAAAACACAAAACAACAAACAGACATGGCAAATGTACAAACACACACACGTGTTTTAAGTGCACACACTGAAAAAGAAGACAGGTGAATGAATGGAATAACTTAAGTAATTAATAAACATGGGAATTCTCTCCACAGAGGACGGGGGGGCATGGCCACACAAACGTGGCTGGTGCAGGATAAATTTGCAGTTGGTCAATATTGTCATCATAGGATGAAGTGTAGCAAAAGTTGTTAAGTTTAAAAAAGGCAGGTAAATGCCTGCAAATGAGTTTACCATACTCCTCCAAATACTCTAACCTGAATATAAATGTTAGTTTATAAACTTACATTCATATTTTACTGAAAAAAAATAAAACCCTTGAAGGTTAGGTTAAATTAATTTAATTTAATTTTCTTTATAGCACCAAATCACAGCAAAAGTCATTTAAAGTTACCTTTCCTATAGAACAGGTCTATAACTTGTCCTTTTATTAAACAAATGAAACAGCCTCATGTTATTATCTTATCTCATTTCTGTCTCTACATCAGGGGTGTCCAAACATTTTTTAGAGAGGGCCAGATTTGATAATGTGAAGAGTCCCGGGGGCCGATGGTCCCTTCAGACATTTTGTACAGTAGGATTTACATAATTATGCACTGTATTATTACAATTTTATATTCATTGTCACAATTAGCATTTTAAATGGCATTGTAACCAAATCTAAGCCTCACGGGATTGAACAACTGAAAAAGAATTTATCAGTCATTGTCGCTGTGCAGTTGGTGATCGCATGTATCTATTTGTGGCGGCTGGCATATGAACCCGGACCTCTGGTGTCAGAGAGCATCTCCTTACCAGCTGAGCTAATGGGGAAGGCGCACAGTCCATCATATGGCGGTGTTTCAAATGTGTGAGTGGGCTGGTTTGCGCCAAAATAGCTCGACTGTTTTTTTTGTTCCAGTCCATCTCTGGCCATAAATAATACATTTTAAAACCAAAGCTGCGGGCCGGATAAAATCTGACAGCCTGTAGCCTGCTCCACAAGGTCGCATTTCCAATTCGGGTTCTGCCCCGATGCGCGCGCGCACACACACACATACACACACACAGAGACAAGTAAGCACACACACGACAGCGGACAGAAATATGCTGAGTCAAACACCTGAAAAGCACAAAAATATCTGCGTTTCCTAAATGCTCCAGGCTCCCCCAGAGTTGTTAACTAAGGGGAAACACTGCATGATTTATAAATTTTACATTGATGCGATTTTTAAAATTTATTTTTCTCATGTACCCCCTGGAGTGTCTCCACGTACCCCAAGGGGTACGCGTACCCCCATTTGAGAAACACTGCTCTAATTCACTGTGGATATGCCTACACACACAAACACGGCTCATCTATGGATACAGATGCAAGGAAAGAAAAGTATTGTAAATTCATCACGATAGCATTTGGAAAGTGTTTCAGAAGGGTATTATGGGGACAGCCGGATAAAATAGGAATGGAAGGGCACAGACTATGTTCTGAGAGAAAAAGCTTCTTATTCCTCAGTCAGGTTACATTCTGTGTGTTCGAGCGGTACCTTCTCTCCAGCGTTCCCAACCAGGTTCTGAACAGCCCAAGCTCACTGCTGAATGATGCATGCAACAGAACAAGACTTCAACATAGAGCAGACAAAACCACATACAGCCAGGGGGCCACCTTGACATTTGCTCTTCTGCAATTTTAGCCTGACATTTATGTTTTTTTTCCCCCATTAGACTACTGCCACAAAGGGTGGGGGGGTGGGTCTGTCTGTGCAAGGTGCAGTTCAGCCTCAGTATTTAAGACAGCAGAGGAACATACTGTATCAAGGAAAAAAAAAAAGAAACTTCAAATATCAAAGTAGCCCCTGAAACGGACACCGTCAAGCAGGGGCGTGAGCAAACAACGCAACACATACATATCGAGCACATACAGAGTTCACACAAATGCCCTATTACAAACAGATTGTTCATTTCATCCTTTCAACCAGACACTTCCCTATATAGTTAACACTTAATAGATGAAAATGGATTTTCCCAGGCAGCACAGTAACTGATGTGGTTTTACATAACAGACAGACTATGAAAACACAAAAACGGAGGCTGTGGAAATCTTCAAAGACACTACTTCCCTCCCACTGGACTGAAATTCACTTGCACAAGCAACTAAATCAAATGGAGGACAATATTAAAGTACCTATAAAGGCCATGTAACAGATCATACAAATACATTTTCACACAAACAAGCATCTATTGTATCAGCATTTTGTCTGGTACTCCCTGGAGCACTTGTAATTTTTGAGACAAATATAACGTTAGACTTTTTTAACTGCTAATCACAGTTTGCCGGCACAGGAGGACTATCGGGCTCAGAGAGGCAAGTTTATGCATCAATGCAGCTATTAAATAAGTTCAAACCTGTAGCCATTGATGGCAGGAAACACATAAAACCCTGTTTATCAGTGTTAAACATGTTCCCAAACAAAACCAAAACGTTTAGTAAATGATATTTTATAATGTATGTGATTTATGTTTGACACTCGTACTTAAAGCAGCATTACAGAATGTTCAGAAAAGGGAGAAATTAATACTTGAAGGCACCAAACATCTGTGCGTTTAAGACTATTTATGCTGCTGACTATCGATGTAAATAGATGTTAGATGAATATTTTTGCATACATGTAATAATTTCAAGCTCTAATTTATATGAAGTGGTAGCAGGCTTTTTTTAAACTGACAACAGTGACACTGACCAGCACCCAGATGGCAACCTTTGACACTGGCTCTCACTAACGCCTTTTTGCAGGACAGATAAGTCAGCATTCAGGTTTGAAAACTTACCTGTAAATGTCAACATTTTACATAGAGCCTCAGTCTAGTGGCTTAGAGACTGAAGGAGGATGTCTCCATGTTTAGGAAAAGTAACTGTTCATTCTTTTAATAGTAAAATAATATAAATTAATTTAAAAAAATGATCAGGTGTGATTCTGTGATTCCAGGGACTAGTCTGTTTAACTTCTTCTATCTTATTTTATTACTTTGACCTAGAAGGCAGCAGTGAATAACCCAGCTTATATAAACGCTGGCCTGTAGACAGTTTATTAGCTATTGAGACAACTGAGTGCGGAAACCTAATATGGTCCATAAAAATTCTCTACTGTGAATTTTTTTTTCTTCCCCTGCCAGGAAACAAAACAATAAAAACAACACCACCAGTCTATCAGAGGAACAACACAGTGAAAAACCTGCTCATCTTGTTCCCAACCTCCAACTATTCAGCTATGGTCCACTTGGTAAATGTGAGGTTGGACAGAGACTGAATCAAAGAATTCATAATTAAACATCACCTGAACAAACCTCCCTTTAGATAAGGCAGCATCATCTAGTGTTTTTGCAGCTATATTGATGCAAACTACTCTTGTATTCAACAATTCTCCATTCTTGTACACACAGTAAAATGTGATTCTAGTTCATGAAAAAACAACAACAAATGAAAAGGCATAACATATTTGAAAAAAAAAAACAAGGTAAAGAAATTGCTCAAGATAGGAAAACTGAATGTATCTGTGAGGTAGGAGGTATGGTAGTGAGTAAGTGTTCTTTTCTTTAGCTTAGCAGTGAAGGAAACTTTAAGAACCAACAAATCACTTTATCCCTTCTTCATCTCTCTCTTTCGTCTTTGTCCATTGCGGGAAAGATGATAATCTGTGCTGAGTAAAGTGGTGTGTGCTGAAAGGGACTGATGGAGCTGAGAGGGTATGGGTATGTCTGCCTAAGAGTGTGTGGGTGAGTGTGTCTGAGAGAAAGAGTGAGTGAGAGACTTGCCTGGGTCGTGGTGCGTGCAGGTCAGAGGGGCATGGATGATTGGAGGAGGACAGGGACTTGTGATGGCGGGGACGCGAGGAGGAGGAGGAGGAGGAGAGGACGGCAGCAGCCGAGGCAGTAGAGGCACGGGAGCCCGGAGTGTTTAGGCTGGGAGGGAGGAGGGGAGGAAGAGGAGGAGTGCCCCGCCCGACACACAAACGCACACAGACACACACACGTACGCGCAAACACACCCAGAAACGTGAGCAACACATTGCAAATGCATTGTAAAGTCACCCGATCAAACATACATTCAAACATTCACAGACAGGCAAACACACCGGGCGGGGTTTGTGTGTGGGTGGGCAGGGAGGTGAGGTGAAGCATGGTTAGAAGCAGCACTTATCAAACACAGTAAGGGGTGGGGGTGGGGAGTGAGGAAGAGAGGAGGAGAGAGAAAAGAAACACAGAAGGAAGAACACAGGAAGTAGACACAAAGGAGAGAAAACATTTAAAGCAACAGGACTTGAACAAAGAAGACAAGTTGGTCTTTTTTTCTGCCATCACTGCTTCACCGCGGTTTAAAAAACACAAACCACGATCAAGGGACGACTGTATTTCTGTACAAAAATCTACCTGACACTAAAGGCGGTGCTCGAAAGACCAACACACATTTTTTCTACTGGCTGAGGCAGACTGAAAACAGATAAGTCAGACAGAAATGTGCAAAGCAACAAAATCCAAATAACTGTGACAAACAAAAAAAGTACTGTAAAAGGCCTTCATACTAGAAGAAAAAACTCATTTTTCTTACAAATATCCTTTCAGTGTTATAAATATGCTTTTGTTTTGTTGTATCTTAACAATGTATGTCTTCAATCAAATTTTCACCAAATGCTTAATTGATTAATCAAGAAAATGATCTGCAAATTGATCAATACTGAAAATAGATGTTAGTTGCAGTCCTACAAGAGAGTTTAAATTTAGAACTTGGGCTCTTTTTCAGGTAAAACTGGACAGGTAAGGTGCTGCATTTTTTCCATGTAGACAAGTACATGTCTGCCAGGATGTAAAGCTGTTAGTCCTGTTACGGGAGGATCACTCTGACCTCTGAGCTTGCAGTTTTATAGGTCTGACCTGCCTCCTGACTGTCAGGTGCCTGACTTTTCCTCTCCGATCATTCCAGTTGCACCGTACAGAATTTAGACCGTATCAGGAGCAGAGAACATTTTATTGGCTTACCTCAGCAAAACAACGCTGCCTATTTCCTGAACTCACTTAATCAGCAAGGTTGCTACGGGCTACGAAGCTTTGCACATTACTGACAGCTCGAACTTTACCCACACAGAGAAACAAACATCAGAGGAATAAGCAATCCCTGACAGGGATTAGCTTGGTTAGTGATGGAAAACTAATGGCATTCACTGGAAAACCCAGTATGTGGGGCAAGACTTTGAGCTTGTGTGACATGTATGTTTAAGCTTGTGTGTGTGTGTGTGCCAATGAGTTGGGAGTCAGTGTGTGTGCGGGTTGGTATTTGTGTGTGTGTGCAAGCCTATTAAGAGGCAAGTATAGGGACCATAAAATGCCACTAAAGAGTTAATTTTCCATCAGACAGAGAAAGGAGAAAAAGAAAGAGAAGAAAGATTAATGTAAAGACAAAAAAGGAACAGAAAGGAGGTGACAGGAAAAGGGCAGTGAATTAGCCTCCACAGGGACAAAAGCTCAGATGCAGATAAAAGAAGAACAAATTAAGAAAATTAGAAAAGGACAGAAAGGGAAGAAAAGAATAATTGGGGTGGGGTGGGGGGGTGTAACAAGAACAAAAGCCCAAACTTCAAAGCATTAATGATGATCAAATAAAGTCACTTTAAAATCAAAGCAGATGACAACCACTAAGTTAGCAGAGCCTACCATGGCTAACAGACCCACAGTAATAATAAAAAGAGCAATGCTGTTTCAGATGACCCCTTCAAACCCACGCAGTGCTAACAGGGACAAATGACGAAACAAGCATGGACAAAATTGTATTATTTTTATGTTTAATGTAAGTCTCCTGTGCTGAGGGAACAAAGGGGTCATTTAAAAGTGGTACACGATAAGGTAGTTATGAACAATGAGCACTGCAACATGGTAGGGATTATGGTCTGGCTTAATGCTTATGAAAAGGCACACAAAGCATAAGACTAGTTAAGCATGAGTGATGTTCACAGAGCTGTATGTGTGGACGTGTACGGGATGTGTTTGTCAGATGGTAGCGTTCGCAGAAATTTGCAACATTATCACTATTATTAAATTTATTTTGTGTGTTTGAAGAAGAAAGAAGAGCCGGGCGATGAACTACATCATTTAAGACAGATAAACATTTAAAGGGAATAAAGGAGGGAATATCACACTGTGGAATATCCAAGTACAATAAAAGAACAGAGGAGAAGATAAATCAGAGCTCCAATTTTAGGAAATTGTGCTTTTTTGTTTTTTTATTATGAAACGATTTTGATGTTTTGTTGCATTTCGCACAGGATTTTGTAAAAAAACAAAAAAAAACGTCACGTTTAATCAACTGCAGTATTAGGGAAAGTTGATTCTATGATAAGTAAATAAGTAAACTTTATTAAAAGAAAAGAACAGAAGAAAAGTTAAGGAGGACAACAAATGAATGTTTCTGCGTGCCACTCGCGTGTGAATGCAGGTCTGTGAACCTGGCTCTGTTGCGACTGGCAGGCTTCCATCAGACCATCTCGGGGAATCTGTAATCTATTGGAGCTTTGGCCTTAATTCCCAAGAGAGCCTCCTTGTCCAGGAGAGCTCACACCACCCTGGGAGAAGGCTGTGGGCCTCCCTGAGCCAGCTGGCAAAGCTCTGGAGAGTACCAGCCAAGGTCTGGGATTCAGTCACTGAGACAGCTGTGAGCCAGCTTCATTCACAAACCATGGTGAGTGTGTTTGTATTGAGTGTTCGTTCACAGCAACTACTTAGGTTGCCAGTGACGACAGTGTATGTGAGAAAGACTGTATGTGCGTGTAGCTGCCCTAGTATTTTGAATACACCTCTCTTCTTACACAGTGTGTTTTTGTACCTGTCCTTGCCGTTCTGGATGCCCTGTCCCAGCGTGGCTCTTTCGGTCAGCGGAGAGTTCCGACTGCGGCTTGTACCGGTGGACAGGATGCTATTCTGAAGGGAGAGAGGAAGAAAATGATAAGACTGTTAATATGATTGAGACTGAGGACGGAGATAAGAGATAAGATCAGTGCAGTGGACAGAGGACGGACAAACGACATTACCGGTGATCAATTATTCTTGCAACGGTGTTCAACAATCTTCATGATCAGTAAGAACAAAACAAATTAAATCTTCTCATGATTATTCCAAAACAATATTTTAACAAATCAGCTTCTCTGTCAGAATTATCTACACACTTACAAATCCATTTCATCTTACCACAGTCGCCTTTGATTGTCATTTAAAGCCCATGCAAACACACAAAGATGTTTCACCATTACCCTGATCAGAAGGGTAATGGTGAAGGGACTAAACTGAACATTCTACACAAAAATGATGCCACATGGAGAAAACAGTGAGGCAAACTATGAAATATTTGAGTAAATTAATATGGGTAAAATACACTGTCAGAACAATATTTTTATCCATTTCATATTACTCTGTTGGCTGACACTGTTGACAGGCACTTGTTCAGTAAGTTATAATTACAGCCTTAAGAGCTGTTAGTTGGTGCCAGCTGAGTGGAAGACAGAACTGGGTGAAACTGAGAAAATAAAAAGGGCTTTTTCTCACATGCCACAGTGGGAAAAGCAAAAGTGCAAATAATATAATAAACGATGATTGAATTCCATTTGGATGCTTCAGTTTCATGTTGGACACAGTCAGACTGTCATGGTTTACACTTAAACAGAATGGAGCCACTGTTTACATTAGTAACACCTGTACTTTTCCTACTACGACAAGCTCTGCTGTGAAAAAGGCTCATTACCTACATCACTGATTAAATCAATCATCATTATTTTTGTTAAAAATGTCGGTGTTTAATGTCATTTAAGCAGTGTGGCAGTTTGGTCTCACAGTGGAGGGCGTGGCGCTCTTCTTGCGGTCAGAAGAGACCAGAGGGCTGGCCGGCACCTTGGTGGTGGAGCTGCCTGACGAACCCTTCCTCCCAGAATCCTCTGCTGCTGTTCGGTTGTCTGCTTGACCCCCCCTCTTAGAGTAGGAGCCTAGAGGGGGAAAAAAACAGGTAGACAGTGCATCAGAAAGGTATTCACTGTGCTTAAACCTTTCCCACCCTTTTCTCCCATCTGCTTCATCCTCTGCTCTCCACTGTTCCTCACTCAGTTCTAATAAAAGCTTTCTGTTTTAGCTTCCCTTTATTCAATATGCCAGCCCACCTCTCTCAAATCAATCTTGTCCTCCTTCAACTCCGCCCATCTCTTCTATACCAAAATATAGCCCACCTTACTCTATTCATTTGTCTCTAGCCTCTGTCCACTGCCTTTTCCACAGATGTCTACAAAACCCATTTTAGGACACAAAAAGGAATTTCCCAAATCACATCCTTAAACACCTCGAATCCTTCATATAATTATTTTCTCCACATGCTACAGGACTGGAGACTATACCAACATTCAGTATGAACAAAACTAAATGGGTCAACCTGTAACGCAGGCATTTTTGTATAATCTTCTGTCCCTCAGTTTCTGACAAACAGCCATCATATCCTAATCCCCGAGTGTGGACTTCCATGTTTCCTTCCTTCCTAACCCTCTCTAACACACATCCCTTTATACTTCACCCTCTTCCTCTCTGACACACACCAATCTCACCCTGGTCGGTGGTTCTGCGGTTCTGAGGCTTCTGGTTGGACGACACACTGCGCTGTACCTTAAAAATGCAAGATGGACACACAGGTCAGTGTGTTTTTATGTGTCACAGATAGTATTCACACACATTGGGAGATAAGTGACCTGAGAGAAGAGCTGTTAATCGGTTCTCATGTACTTTGGGGTAAATTCTCGGCCTGAAAAGCAGCTATATTAAAGCAGGTTCCAGTAGGGTGCTTTCTGTCATGACAAAGTCAGTGTGCTCATGTCCCCTGCAGGACTCATGTTCAAACCAGGTGTAAGCTAGCATTACAGTATGTCATCGTTGTACCTTATGAGGCGGGGAGGGGGCGTTTATGTTGCTTACATCACTTCCGGGCCGGGGCTTGATGCAACCTTCATCCAGCTGAGAAGAAAAAATAAAACAAAACCAGCTCTTAATACCTGTCTATCAGGAATAGGTTCAGACTTTGGGTACAAAGAACTAAAAATGGTGTTTTTACACACTGTGCTAAGTTTTTTGTGAATACATTTATGCAGCCAAGTTCATACCAACTTGTACTTTCTGATGACTTAAATGCAAAATATGTGAAGCCCTACATTTTTCTTGAACATATATATGTTTTGTTTGGAAGTTAACTGTGTAACATCAGCGTAACTGCAGCTTTAGGTGATTACAAATCAATAACTATATGTAAAATGAAGGTGCATAGTTGTGAGATGCAGTGTACCTCAGAGTTCCTATAGTCCAACAGCAGGTATGTAGCCATCACATCATTGTACCTCTGGCTCACCAGGGAGTCCTGGATCTCCTCCTGAGAGAATCCCATCTGCAGCATAATGTCTGCACATACGCAGTAAAACCAATTTATAATTAGGTTGAGATCTCTCCCTAAGTTGACTTACCATTGTGTGTGTGAGTGGAGAAAAAGAACATATGTGCTCAAGTGTGCCTGTGTGTGGGAAACGAAACAAACAAATGTATTGCTTTCGACTGTTTCCATTCCCACCTGTCCTCCTGGGGTCCTTATAATCTGGCTGGGGTTCTATGTAGGGTTTGAGTTCGTCCTCCTCATAGCCCACATTCATCCATCGATCCCTCATTATCTGCTGCTGGGAACAAGCCAGACAGACACAGGGTGACATGAGACACAGCAGAGGATAAAAAGGCAAAAGCAGTGGCAGTGGATGAGGGAGGAAGGAAGGATTCACAGGACTGAATTCTAACAATCAGACTTGAGTCATATTTACAGTATTTGCTGTGCTTTAACATTTAGCAGGTCAAACACAGAAAGGCCAAAGTCAAAAAATGAATCAATACATTATTCAGTAACACCTATAATGTGACAAAGCAATGCAAACAGAAAGCGTGATTGTTTGTCTCTTCCTGTCTATCAAGCCCCACCAAGTTACCATCCATCTAACTTTAGTGCAACTACATTTAGTGACTGTAAATCTCAAATGTTTACAGAGTTTAGATTTACAGAGTTAAATTTAGCGGATTGTTCACAATTAGACACAAAGTACAGTACATAACAGTGGAAAAATGGTAATTTAGATGATTATAATCTAGATAGATTTATTTTGCACTAGCTGAGTACATATGTGTTACCCTGTATCTTGTTTGTATCTTGTGTTTTTTGTGTTTATGTGTCAATGATGTGCAGCGTACCTCGAGGCTGCCTCTTTTGGAGGGGTTCAGGATGAGGAACTTCTTCAACAAGTTCTCACAGTCGGTGGACATGTAGAAGGGAATCCTGTATTTACCACGCAGCACACGCTCCCTCAGTTCCTGTAGATGAAAAAGAGCATGGCAAGTCAACATTGGAGTCCAAATCTCTACATATATGGACACATAGACATAAGCCTGCTGTTCTTCTCTCACAACTTGAGGTTTTGACAAAATAAAGAAACAGAATGATGGCCTTGACTGTTTGATCAGCAACCAAATATTGGATATTTTCAGATGAATTAAAAGAAGAAATCAGTCTCATCTGTATTCAGTTACTTATTCTGTGTCAGGCTCAATCTGATAGGGCTTGAATTGGTTGAGCTGCCGCATTAGCTCCGGTTACTCCCCCAGTAGATGAATAATTTTGTTAAACAAGAACCACATTTACTTAAACAAAAGCTGATTAGCCTTTCAAAAAGCTACGATTAAAACACAATGATAGTGTAGCATGTGGATGACATGAGCAAAATACAATATCCATTTCCCATTAGTCACAAGGCGCAATTAACCCCTTCACTCCTGCTCATCCCACAGGAAGGGTCTTTTAATTATCATTTATTCAATGGAGGACAAATGCATGTAGTGACAGATTTTAATACTGCTGTGCAAAACAGCTTATACAGTCAGGAATTCAATTTGCATAAAAATCAATAAAATAGTAGAACTCTATTCTAAATTCTAAATGTCAGATTTATCATCTGAAATTCCGAAACACTGAAATAAAACTATCTTAGCTGTACATTTGGCACTTTGTCAGCGCATCAGTTTAACACATTTATAAAGGAAACACATTTTATTCCAGCTACAACGCAGCACAGCACAAAGGAGTGTAAGACAGAGAAGATCCTAACTGTTAAATAAATAGTAAAAATCAGTAATGTAGGTGTTAAACAAAACAGCACACAGCAGGAGGCACTGCAAAGGCACATCCAATAAGCCTAGATAGCTGTTCGCAGGCATGTTAATATCAATATCATCACACTCGATGTCATATCGCCCACCCAAAATGTGTCTGCACTTCCAGAATGACTCATGTGGGTACTGACTGAACATGCAGTGTGATAGGTGGTGTGATTAACTATAGTTCACAGAAAGCATTAAAGCTTTTGTTCAAAAACTGAAGTACCAGGTTTCAGTGGATCACACCACCAAGTGCCCATCTGAAAACAAAGTACTTGGACTGGCATTTCCAACATAATCTCTTTACACATTCACTCTTTTCCTCAGCTCAGTCTCTGCATTCTGTGGGGAACAGAAATCAGCATGACAAATACTATAAACGCCCACAGAATACAGACATGCGCTTACATAATGAACATAAACACACACAAACACACTCTCTCTTCTTCCTGACCTTGAGGTTTTGTCCATCAAAGGGCAGCGAGCCGCTGACCAGCGTGTAGAGGATTACCCCCAGGCTCCACACGTCCACCTCAGGCCCGTCGTACTTCTTGCCCTGGAAGAGCTCCGGGGCAGCGTAGGGAGGGGAACCGCAGAACGTGTCCAGCTTGTTCCCCAGAGTAAACTCATTACTGAAGCCAAAGTCGGCTATCTTGATGTTCATGTCTGCGTCCAGCAGCAGGTTCTCTGCCTGCAGACGGAGAGTGTGGGGGAGAGAGGAAAGAGACAGAAGCATATAATGATGATGAAGAGTGCAGAAGAACACAGAAGTAAACAAGAAGAAAATGACTGCTGAAAATAAAGATTATTAATATGCCAGGAATTCTAAATGTGCCAAGAAAGGAAACAAATACTTTGCATTTGATGTGCGTAACATTGATGGATTTTTTTATCAGATTTATTATCAGTCCAACAAAAGGTTTTCTCCGACATGCAAAGAAGTTTGAAGATAATACATGCCACCTTGTTCCTGACAGCTGTCTCAAATATTTTTCTCTGAGAAAAAAATAAAAAACAATGTGGGTGCTGGCTGTTAGAAGGTGTTTTCAGAGTAATGGATTGGGGCCTACAAGTAGCACACAATGGGCAAAGTGAGCTACCAGTTTATTCCTGTGTGTGTGTTTGTATCCTTAAGCCTAAAGTGAGCCAGTGAGCAAGGAGGCCGGGGTTGCCTAGCAACAGGTGCGCTCTCCTTTTTACTTGCTCTCAATACGCTGCAGCTTCTGTGTGTTTGAGTATGTGTGTGTGTGTGTGTGAGTGCACATTAAATACATTTACACTGGTGTCATCTCTAGGCTGTGACCTTAGAAACAGATGATCACCAGCTTCTTGTTTTTTATTGGCAGATTAAATTGTCTTTACATAGTAAAAATTAAAACTTGGAGTTGGACAAAAAATTTAATTTAAGCTTTAGAAAAAGAAGTCACCACTGCAATGCATGTAAAGAAGTATAAACATCATATAGAGCATGATTGCAGCCATTTTGGGTCTTGTGAAATGCAGACTCATCAAAATCTGCTCTTCCAGTGTAGGACCTGCTAGAGTTAAGCCTCTGCCAGATTTCACATTACAGCCCCCAGATCAAGAGTGATTAGAATAATGTGCAGGATGGTACGCATTACAATAATGAGAACTGTCTGTCCTCCAGAAACCTATTACTTCCCATGCAGCCTTTTTTACCATGTGTCAACCATTGTTACCTGCTAAAAGTGTAGAAAAAGTTTCATGACCTTGATCAAACACTGAATTTGTATATTAAAAAGTCAAAAATAACCATGAGTGAGAAAAGCAACTTTGAGATGGCAGGTTCCTCTATGGTTACTATAACAGTAATCATAATAATGTCTTGTCTACAGGTCTGCCTGCTGACACAGTAAGAGGATTTACAACTCTGCATAATACTATAAATCTAAATGACCTGGAAACATCAGACCCGCAACTGTGTGATGTGTTACATTTTTGGTACAAAATAATGTTAATCAAGTGACTGCAAGCTGAATAAATAGAGAGACACGGAACAAAGACGCCGACAGAAGAATAGCAAAAAAAATGTGCAAAATGTGCATGGGTGCACAGCTACACGGGTATATGTTTAAGCCCCAGCACTAAAAGAGGGATATTATACCGTCTTTGTGATTAACCTTTGGGTCCTCTGTTGGGGGAGGCAGGGTTTCATCTTAGAAAGTCAGATCACATTAAGATTAATGTGGAGAGGCAGTAAAAAGAGAGAAAGTGAGCTTGTGGTTGGACACTCATAACTCATGTGTGTTCTTACCTTGAGGTCTCTGTGTACTATACACTTCTGATGGCAATACTGCACCGCTGACACAATCTGTAGAGTGAGAAAGTGATTGAACGAGAGAAAGAGGTGGAGATAAATGACAAGATAGATGAGGTTGAAATGGTTAGACAATAAGTCAAGGACACTGAGAGCTCTTCATTAGGATTTCATCAGTAAGCAGTCATGAGGAAGGTACTAGGTATGTAAAATTTAAGAAGTACCTCAACTCCCTTAAATGATCAACAATAAACCATTAAAAATATAAAGGCTACTCTTGCAGAAAAGCCCAAATAAATTAGGTATTAAGTTGAGTAATGCATCGATCAGCCATAACATTAAAATGCCTGTTTAGGTCCCCCTCATTCCACCTTGACAAACATATGCTGGTGTTTTTCCAGCATATCTCACAAATGCTTCATCAGACTGAGACGAGGGAAATTTGGAGGGCAAGGCAACTCTTTTCATGTTCCTCCAACCATTCCTGAACAATTTCTGCTCTGTGGCAGGGAGGATTATGGGATTTGTGGTCCAATTTTGCAGCTCACGTGCCCATTGTGGGTGCTTTTGGCAGTGGACAGTGGTCAGCATGGGCATTCTGACTGGTCTGCAGCTACACAGCCACATACCCAGCAAGCTGTGATGCACTGTGTGTTCTGACACCTGTTGATCATGATTCAGACATTTGAGCTACAGTAGCTCTTCTGTGGGATCAGATTAGATTGGTTACCCTGCTCTCCTCACATGAATCAATCAGCCTTGGGCGCCCATGACCCTGTTGCCAGTTCACCGGTCGTCCCTTCTTGTACCACTTTTGGTAGGTATGAACCACTGCATACCATGAACACCCCTCAGGACCTGCCGTTTTAGAGATGCTCTGACACAGTCATCTAATCATCACAGTTTGCCCCTTGTCAAAGTCGCTCAGCTTCTTGCATTGTCTATTTTCCTGCTTCCAACACATCAACTTCACAAGCTCACTGTTCACTTGTTGCCCAATATATCCCAGCCCTTGACAGGTGCCATAACGAGATAATCCATGTTATGCACTTTACCTCTCAGTGGTTTTAATGTTGTGGCTGATCAGTATAAGTGAAATAAGAAGCCAGTTTTTAATCTCAGTCCAATTTGACTTAAAACATATACACAATACATATAGTATTAAAATACATTATCAATGACATTTTTAACCTCACACACAAACCTGTCTGAATTTGGCACGGGCTTCTTTCTCCTTCATCCTACCATGGGCCACCAGGTAATCAAAGACCTCTCCTGGGAGATGAGAGAAAGAAGAAGAGAGCAGATTTAGAGCTGGAAACTGATACTTGTCTCCTTAAGGGGAATACTAGGTAAATGGTACAATGAACTAAGTACTGTACTTCGATAACAAAAGCATGGGCAAAGTGAGGTAAATCTAGTTAATTTTACTGGCGTCATCATTTGAATTCATGCAAAATGTAAGTAAAAACGTCCCCTAAAATGATCACTGTTTTTCCTCATTTCTGTGTTTTGAGGTTAAATGAGTACTGTAACAAACTAGTAAAAGTCCTAGAGTCATGTCATTTTATTTTTCATCTGCAGCTTTATGATGTACCGACAGCCTCACTATTTTTAATAGAGAACTAGGCACTGGCTTGAAATGTCAATCATTTTCCATGTGAAGAGGATGGAAGTGGCCAACAAGCAAAATAAATAAATAAAATAAAACCAGTCCATTTCTAGTAGCAGCCCTGTGGATAAATCACTTACAAATGACTGGAGAGGCTGTATTTTGAGGATTTTTTTTTTTTTTTATCTGTGGGGAACCATTTGATTCTAACATACTGCCAAGCCTCAGGGGAAATGGTTTCACATTGACACGCACTTACCTCCACTAGCGTACTCCATTACCAGGTACAAAGTCTTCTCTGTTTCTATCACCTCAAATAGCTTGACTGGAGATGGAGAGAGAAAGACAGAGGACAGAGGATTAGAGAAAGGAACAGTAAAGTGTGGGTAGTTGGGAGGAGCAGTGAGAGCAAGAGTGAAACCCAAAAAAAAAGAGATAAAAGCAGAAAGATTATCACTTGGCTTGAATGCATGACTGAATGAAAAATTAAGTCTGTTTCTCTGAGTGACGAGAGTGGAAACTCACATTTCAGTGTGACTCACCTATGTTGGGATGATTCAACATCTTCATGATCCTCACCTCCCGGAAGAGCTGTGAGAAACAAGCCACAAAGAGTACCGTGTCACATACACTTTCAGATGTGGGTGCCGTGAGTTACTCTTCAGCTGGCTATAGATCATGACTCTTTATTCTCCCGTGTTTTCTTCTCATCCATTCTTCACGCTTTTATATGTTTTTATATGATGAAAGAGTCATAATGTTACTGAAACAGAGCTCTCAGACACTGGATACAGTAAACCCAGACCATAACTGAGCCTCCTTAATGTTTAAAAGGGTTTTCTCCCCCTTCTGTGAACACAGCTGATGTGACTTACCAAAAAAAAAAAGCTCTCATTTGTGTTTCATCTGTCCAAAGCACATGCTCCCAGAAGTGCTGTGGTTTGTCAAGATGCATTTTAGCAATATACAATCAGTTTTTCATGTTTCTCTTCAAAAGTGGGCTCCTCCAGGCTCTTCTTTCATTCAAAAAGCGACATATGGTGCGATTGGACATTGCTGTAGCTTGATCTTGGCACTGAGCTTCTATCTGTTTTCAAGTCTCTCTCTATAATTCAAGCTTTCCTTTTGTTCATATCGAGGTGAATTTTAACTCTTGCGGTCACATACAGAGGTTGCCTACGGTCCCATGGACCTTAAAGCCCTTGGTAGCAGTGTTTTGTTAAAAAAAACAGTCTCTTATCTTCTCAGACAACTTTTCCTTTCCTTGTCTTGTGCAAATTCAATGTGATACACAAAGTGATAACAGACAATGAGTGTATTGAATTTCTCCTTCATAAAATGGTCTAATTGTAACTGATTGTAAGACTGAAGATACCTGTGATGCTAGATAAAGACAGTAGTCTACTAAAATGCTTTTAAGTTCAACACTTTTCAGGAAGAACAATGTATTGTTTTAATCAAATTAAAGGGTACATATATATTGGACCATACTTGATGTTAGTGCAGGTGCGATTAAAGAAACAGGTGGAAAAGAAAAAATTGTTTCAGATCAATTATTTGTTGCAAAGACTCCACAATCGATATTTGTAGAGGGTAAAATGACACTGAAAACAAACATTCTCTTCCTATTTGTGAGAATGTGGGTCAAAATAGCTTGAAGGAAATCGTGCTTTGTGATGACATAACAGCAGAGATTGAAGTAATACAGGTTTATATTCACAGTCTGCCTCAACTGAGGATATCAAAGTAAAACAAACAGTGAAAGGTTGAGTTGCCTTCAGCTTATTGACAACTTACAAACAAAGTACTAATTCAACTAAATTCTACTTCAACGTCATCCAGTCTATTTCTATGGTAAATGCATGAGGACAAGCTCTTCATTCATCAGGGTCAAACTAGGCTTACTGGATGTTGTTGGGACAATTAAGCAGAAGTCACACAGTGTGCACACAGACAGAAACTTGAACCTGGGACTATTGAAGTTACAAACAACCCAAAATTCAACACTCAGTTGTGCAAGACGTAACATTAACAATCTTAAGATTGAAAAGGTGCATAGATACAAATTTGGCTTAAAACACAGGACTGGTGAGCTTAACTTTTCTTACTACCATAAAAGAGCCCACCAAAGGTCCAAAATAAACTATATGTTGATCTCTTTGACCTACATTGACTGACTGTGTAGTTAATTGGACCAACGCATGTTGATCTTGGCCTCTATGGTGGATTTGTTGACAGCAAGAAAAAATTTAACCTTTTAAGACCTGATATGGTGTAATATCAGGAGTTCCTTGCCAATTCTGGTCAGATGCTTCCTGACATTCGGTGTATGGGTGTTAGAGCATTAAACCAGTAGATTTACATGTTGGCTGTGTCTTTACATTTACTTGTCATGTGCTTAGTGTGTATTTTATGTCTTATGTCTGTGGTAGATGCACGAGCGTTTGGTGTGTGTGTTCTGCGAGCAAGCATACGTGGTAAGAGAGTGTGCGTGTAAGTGTGTAAGTGGACAGACCCCACCCTGCCACGATCAAAGGAAGTAATTGCAGCTTGTTTCCTGTAATTAAAACTCTCTCTGAAAACTAGACTACTTCAGAAAGACAGAGAGGGAGAGAGAGGAAGGGGAAGAGAAAGAGAGAGAGAGTGCAAGAGAGAGCAAAAGAAGAGTGACTTTAAAATGACTTCTGAGAAAAGGGATAAGAAGAACTGAGGTTTTAATTTTGTGTCTATGTGAGGGAGAGAGTGACAGACCCACCTTCTGCAAACTGGAGGAGTTTAGCTGGGTCTTATCAATGATCTTTACAGCCACCTGGAAGAAAACAAGAATGTGTTCAGTCCTTATTATACTTTTATTCATTTATTACACTTGGTGCAGTGGGTTTGACGCATCTCAAAACGGACCTGCACAGCCTGTGAACACAGCACAAACACACACCAACTGCTATCTTTTTGGACGCATCACACACACACACACACACACACACACACACACACACACACACACTGATACAATCTCACAGCATTAAGTGATAAACACACAATCACAGCAGGCGACAGTTGTATAATAGGACAGAACACAGAGAGAAACATGGTTTATACCCAGGCTATAATGAGGTCTATAGTTCATAATCCAACAGTGGACAACAGCGAGGGGAGAGAGAGATAAGACAGAAAGGAAAGAGACATATATAAAGAGGAGAAGAGGAAAATAAAAACAGAGAAATAGACAGATAGGAGAGGTACAAAATGAGAAAAAGGGATGAACTGAAAAAGAGAAGAGACAAGGTAACAAAGAATTATCTTTCACATAAAAAGAGAGGCCAACTTCTCTCTCTCATTTCTGCCTTTCACTGTCAACTAACTCCTTTCTTCCACTCCTCTTCTGGTTGTGCTTGTGTGTCTGACTCTTCTGCATCTGCCCTCTGACGCTCCCTTGTTTTCTTTGTGTGTGTGTGTCAGTGTGTGTGTCTGCCGGCGAGTCACATGTAGTGTTATCAGGGTGTCAGGCACAGAGCTGTCACACATTGACAGAGCGTGCCCACCCTTCTCTCCGTCTCTCAAACACACACACACACACACACACACACACACACAGAAAGAGACTTGACTGGGCCTCGGTCAGAGCTCAGCATGGGCTCACTGCAGACCCAGCTTTTCCCTTAAAGGTACAGTCTGCTACGTTACGTCACATCTGGAATTTGCAGTAAGCCGGAGACATTTAGGCTTCTCTATTCAAGCTGACAATGGTGATATAATCTTCTGCAGCAGATGTACTGTCTCCAAAGCCATGCGAGCCTCAGATCAGACCAAACCTACTGTGTGTCACAGCGTGAACCCTCCTCTATTCTCAGGAACCAGGAAGGAAGATTAACATTTAGACATGAGCTAAACATTCATAGAGTTTTTAGTATTATGACTAATTAAAAACATCTGAGGTTATGGTGATTAAATTGTCACGTCCTAAAAAATGTAGTCTATTTGTCTCCGTTAAAACAATTCTCTGCTTCAAACAATTCTGTTTAATTGTTTTAAGCAGAGCAGCTAAAGCAGTTTGGTGTTAGACAAACACTTAAGGTTATTGTATTTCTTCTTCCTTAAAAAGCGGTTTTAGTTAAATAGTCAATAGTAGAGCTTCACAATGTGACTAAAGAGGCTAAAAATAAAGTTTAAAAAGTTCACAGAGTCACAGTGACTGCAAGTGGAACCAAAGGATGAGATTAAAGCTTTCAGTCAAATCTAGCGTCTGTGCGTGTGTATATGCATGCCTACCTCTTTTCCGGTGAGGACGTGTCGTGCCAGTTTGACCTTGGCAAAGTTGCCTTTGCCGATGGTTTTCAGCAACCGGTAGTTACCAATGTGCGGCTGGTCATCTGATGTGGTTGTGGCGACGGAGTTCCGACATCGCTGCATGCTGGAGCGGCTAGATGGCTTGGAGTCCTGGGAAAAGAAAAGGCAGCATGTAAGTACAAGAGGACATGATGACGTGTGGGCAGAGAGAAACACAAAGTGACAGGACAGACGTAATGAGCAAAAATTAAGGATGTGTTTTACGTTACAAAGTACTGCTGTCCTGAACACATTGTATGAACGGGACGTCGAATCAGAGGATATTCAAGGCTTATAAGTGCGGATATGGTTTTAAAAAGTCTTTCATTCACTGACTGGTCCACTCTCAAAGAATGAGAGTCTACAGAGACCCCAACACTTTTGATAACCATGACCTGGATGACTGAGGATCTTCACAGAAACACTTTTGAAGTAAATCTTATTTAAGCTGTGTCAAGATAATGAAATTTAACAGCTATAGCTGTTAAGACATTAGGAACAGTGGAAACGGACACATTCTAGCAAACTTAGGCTAAGTGAAAACGCTGCTGCACATAATGTACAACAACAGAGCAACTCCCTACTCCCACAATGTTGATAAACTATTTTAAACCTACTAACTACTTAAGTTTACAAAAAATAAACACATTCACATGATACAGTTCAACATGTACAGATCTTTTTTATTAGTCTCTTTGATTACAGATTAAAAACAGACAGCAGAGATTTGGTGCATAGAGCTAAAGCTGCATTTCCATAGTAGGATGTCAAAAGATCAGCGTTATAATCTGGTGGTTAAGATTAAGATACAGACAGCCCATGTTAATCAGGATCTCCCAGGAGTCTGGAGATAGTTAAACAGCTAAATAAAATACTAATAACTGTATTGGACAAACTTAATCTCTTGAAAACCAACTCTCCAACTGTTCTTGGAGGCTGCAGTCTAAACACATTTGACCAGCCATAACATCATTTTGGGGAAAACAAACAGATCCACTGCTTTATACACAGTAAGCTGTGAATGATGTGAGCAAAAGCACCGATTACAAATAATGTTGCACACTATTTTAGTCAAGCTGCATGAAAAGCTGCAATTTTTTCTCCCCTGTTTTGTTTTATGAACTAGTAGTTAAAGCCCTGACTACCAATTATGCTGACGGATTGTATGTGTTCCACCGTTTAATAGTTCCTTGTAACATTCAAAAACGTATAATATTTGCTGCTTAATATTTGGGTATGTGCATATGTCAGTAAAGGCCACTGTCAAACACTGAAATTGTGCAAACAGTGTAATATCACAGGTTGTTTTTTTCTACTGTCAAAGTAAAGGTGCAGAAGTGAAGTGAGCTTCATGTTGATTTCCACAGTGTCACTGTTTTACTATGGTTAATGTTTCATACTGTATATCCATATCCAACACACAACATTCATTTTCAGGAGAGATCATGATGCGTTTCAAGCGAGTCAAAATGAAAAAATAATATCTTGCCCGTTTATGCGACTTTCATTTGAACATACTAGTGAATGTACATCACTTTAAAGTAGTCTTTAGAACATCTATTTTAATGATCTCTTTATATGACAGTATGGATTAAAAGTACTTCAGTTCATCTTACAGTAGACAGTAGGTCTTCGGGTCATACTCACACCCACAAAAACAAAACAAAAAAACTTGCTGTGTTGGCAAGTTTTGCACGGTTGGCAACTGTGATTGGGTTTCAACTCCAGGAAAGGGTCACAGCAATTGTATGTGTCTCTATGTACATCCGTGTGTGTGCGCGCACGCTTGTGCGTCTGTGATCTGATTGGACAGGTGACGGAGATCAGGGTCAGAGGAGAGGACGACTGGCTCCAGGGTGACGAGGCGCAAACACACACACACACGTCTGTGACACAAACAGCAGGGCACAGATACGAGAATACACACTGCTGTACACATAGGTGGTGGTATGCAGAGATGTGCACAGGCATACACCCCTCATAGACCTGGCACTAAAGCCATAGACTAATACAGTAACATTCACACTGTTGTGGTGGAGAGGTGGGGTTTGCATAGATCATCTCTCTTTTTCTCTCCCTTCAGCACCAACTGCTCTTTTTTTCACCTAATTATCTCTCTAGGCTGAACAAATTAGAGGCTCACTCTGTGACCCACAGACCACATTTTTATCAACATCTTCCTCCCTCTATTACCATTTGGTGGGCCATGGGAAACAAGGATACCCATGATTACTTCATTGTGTTTGTGTGTTTCTTGCTCCAGATGGTATGATCTAATGTCTGCATCCAAGCCACACACACACACACACACCCCACCCCCCACCCCCATCCTTAATGCTGACAGTGCAAACCTGCATCAAGTGTAATAGGCCAGATTAAGTTTGAACACAAGCGGGGGAACTGGGATTAAAAACAAATGACGGTTATATTAATCTCAGAGAACAGGGGAAGGGCCTTATGTGGCCTTGTGTGAGGGGGAAGCAAATGATTTTTATTTTTGGATCATGGGGGAGAGGGAGGCAGACAATATGTCATATGTGGAACCTGTTCGAGACAATGAAACCCGACCTGACTATACAAAGCTGATTTTCAGATCAAGCAGCCATATGTGATTGATGTCCCTCTGTCATTCTGCAGTGATGTAAACATTTGAGTTTCCCAAGAGCTTCTACGAAGTGTTCCTTCTTTGTCTGTTTTAATACAATATAAAGATGTTTAGGGGGGCCAGAGTAAAACCTATTCTGTACACACACACGAAACACTAATGATGGTAGAAGATTGAAGCACGAGTTTACCATCAGTATTTCCTCTAAAAGTTCATTTCTTGGCCATGTACACACCTAAGCAGGTTTCAATTAACTTCTGGAATGACATATGATAAAAAAGAATCAGAAATGCGAGTGGATGGGTCTGTGGAGTAGATTTCATGAACAGCTGGAGACAGGTGGAACACCAAACAGACAGAAGCCACGCTGCCCTGCATCGTGCTGCTGTTTGTTTCCATCACAGTGTTTTATGATTCAGTTATGTTGACACAAGACTGCATCTGTAAAGTTTGCCTGTCACACTATTGCTCCTGCATTGCTCTGTGTACAATGATGCAGCTGGGAAAAAAATAGTGCAACAAGTCAAACCACTAAATGCAAGTTGACTTGTTGTCTTGTTGACTGACACACCAACTCATCAACGCAGCAGCAACGATCTGAACAACTAATTTGTCTCCCTGACAGCAAAACCTTCAAACCACACAGGTTCAACGCATTAAAAAAAATCTGACAAGATACTGTAATGATATACATACAGTATTTATACATAACCAAAGAAAACTGCAACAAAATGCCAGAGAGGTATAGATTTTGTGGGACAGTAAAGAAAACCAAGAGCTTACTTTTAATTAAGTAGTATACTAACATTACCGTCCATACCGCTACGGGTTTCCTTTGAGTTCTTCTCCACTTTCACACTCAACTCTTTAGTCTTGCTTCTCTCCTGTCCTCTTTCTATTTTTATCTTCTGATTCTTCTTTCATTTTTGGGCAGCTGCAAGCTAAGCAAACCCCCCTGCCCCAACAAACATGTACACATGTGCATACCCACCTCTCCCCTCATTTATAATTATAGACGTTTCAGAGGACAATAAGTGACTCATTGTTTTGTTCTCACATTGCCCTCTGATGCTGCGTGTGACTGATAAATGCTAACTTAGAACTGCTAACATACACAGCTTTGCAAATACTTTGCTAACTTAGGCCTTCAGCATACTCTAAACTGAGAATATACTTTATACAGTTTAATTCAAATGTATTAATTTGATGACTCCCCATCAAAAATATAAATGTCAGATACAAATGACTTGGATGCTGTTAATATTGTGTTTCTGCCACAATGTTATTTCTGATTTCCAGACCCAACTCATCAGTTTCAACAAACATCATTCAGAAAGAGCACTACAGTGAACACAATTTTCTTGGAACCTGAGTTCATCAGCTACCATGAGCAAAGCCTGATGTGTGGGGCAGATCTTTTTATCCATTACCTAGCGTGTGGAGAGACCATTAGGATACTGTTTCTATCCGGAACAACAATTCAGATCCCCTCCAAATACACACACACAAAAAGTGAAAACTCTCTGACAAGATGTTTGCAGCTGAGAGCCTTTTACTGCCAAACTGAAAACACAAGTATGTGCACATGACCAGCACATACACAAAGATTAATAATATTAATCCAAGGCACTACTGGTTGCGTTTTGACTCAGGCCTCATTATCACTGGCCTTTACTAATCTGAGTTCTTGCAGGAGGTTGGGTGGGGGGCAGTCAAGGTGGAATTTACCACAGTAAAGTTCAGAAAGCAACATTAGAGTACAGTCACACTTGAATCATATAAATCACTTCACAGCTTTGAATATGGTCAAACTTTCACCAGTTTTACACATTCAAACCGCATTACCTAATTCTAGGGTCACAAATGAAAACCACATTTATCTATTATTGTTTACTTGTATTTTTAGCGGGGGAAACTAGAGGTAATGTCAAACCATTTTTGTATTTGTTTTTAATTTCTGAAATATAGGGTATAATTACATAGACCTACTATTACACTAGTTGTGTACAATTAAAATATGGTGACTTTTCTGCCAAATCAGGCACCAACAAACTGACGGCAACTATTATTACTAAATGTTTATGCACAATGCTTTTTTAAATGTCACATCACAAGTTACTGTTAACAATTAAATGTAATCACACTATTCCCTCTAATTTAAAACAATTAACTAAAAATGAACTTCTACAATGGCACGACCGAAAAGAGCTGATACTTTAACGCTGCGCTGTACATGTCACACTGAAAAGTGAAGGAACTGCTGAAGACAAAGACTAACAAACCGCAAACCAATTCAGGAGGTTAAACAATATGTTTTAACATTTCATTTTTCATACTTCATCATTATATGCAACATTGTTCCCCCAGGTGGAAAGGTCACCGGAGTAGGGCTGCAACGATTAGTCGACGTAATCAACGACGTCGACTACAAAAAATCATCGACGCAGATTTTTTATTGTCAACGGGTCATAAACAGAACCTTCAATAGAGACTTCAGTCACAGAGAACCACATTGGTTTTTGTAACTGCAATGTACTACATAAACGTCTGGGGGCAGTATTGTTTGTTACTGTTTGTCAAGACTGCACACAGTCCTACTAACGAAGAAGAACCTCTGAGGAGCAGTGTTGCCAACCTAGCGACTTTGTCGCTATATTTAGTGAGTTTTCAGACCCCTCTAGCGACTTTTTCTGGTGTTTTTGAAGACTTTTGTTGTCAAAGCACATATTGCTTTCTACCGTTCTCAACGAGCAGCGGGTGCTGCCGTGTGCTCCTCCCCCGTCTCAAAGCA